>JACCGJ010001450.1:113298-132593 GCA_013407085.1 Atriophallophorus winterbourni | reverse complement strand
TATTGGTTTTGCATAAAGTTTAATGGAAAAGACGATGTTTCGCGGTGTAACTTAGTAAACGATTCCAATTCAAGGGTGTTTAGAAGAACAGAAACGATATAAAACTAATGTAAAAAATCCAATCACTGAAATTCATAATAGCATAATAGATTTGAAAGGAAAGGTGTTTAAGAAAATTGAAGTAACATTTAGTATGGTTGTTATTTTCATGGCGGTAATCCATTCGTATCATCAATATTTTCGAATTATGTAAGTAAAATTTAGACGGTGATGATGAATCTTTTGCAGATTTTCGTGATGGTGATGATGTTGTTGTTGCTCGTGATGAACATGAAGATGCCAATGCCATTGTAGACACTACTGATGTTGATTTTGAAAATTAACTGGCAAATATATGCGCTGTTGCTTATCAGGTCGTTGCAATCCATAAGGCTGGTGCGTATTGCCGAAACGGTATAGATGATATAATTTCACCTAATTAACTGGATTTCTGCAGTTGCTGTTACTTCCCAAATACTTTCGGTTCCGGAAATATCCGTATTTGCATTAATTTTCCTCTCTCACACACCTCGCGACCGGTTTCGTGCTGTTTGCACTCGTTAGGTTAGCACATTACAATCGGGATCAGCATTGAGGAATAGTAAACAAGTTTAAGCCATGGACACGTGATTAAACAGGTTGGTCTTACCAAACTTATCCAAAAGTGGCTTAAACGCACGACTTGTTTATTTTTGGTCCTCATTGCACAAATGGGCACGACGGGGATCTGATTTGAGCACATTTGAGCGGGTTTCGAAACCGGAGCCGTCACACTATAAGTTGAACGTGATGGCTCTTATAGCACAGCGGTCACGTTATAATGATAATGATTCACTTAATAATGAGGTTGATATTGTAATTATGAAGTCGAGTTTGGTGAGAGAGTGAGAGGGATCCATGCAACACTATTGAGTTGGAGTCCACGGATTCATAGAGATATTGAATATCAGTTGTAGAAAAGAATATTAACTTGGATGTAATGTTATTTTCATGTTATTTTCATTTTCAGGATTTGCTGATTTTGATTTTCAATATTACCAAATTTTATTTCAATCAATAACTATGTTCGTCAAAATAACTTCAAAATACCCGATTTAATGATACAATCATGGAAGTTATCTAGTGAAAATGGAATGGAATGCAGAGCTATGTGTGGCCTACATCGACTTCCAGAAGGCCTTTGATAGCGTTCACCGACCAGTGTTATGGAAAATCCTCCGTCAATATGGTATACCATCAAAGATAGTAAATCTCATAAAAGCCTTTTATGAGAAGTTTGAATGCCAAGTCGCTCACAATGGAATGCTCACTGAGAGGTTTGAGGCTCGTACGGAGTGAGGCAAGGATGCATCTTCTCACCGATACTCTTCTCCCTAACAATAGACTGGATTATGAGACAGGTGACCGATGGCAGGGCAGCAGGCATTCCATGGACCCCAGCGGGACCACTAGAAGATCTGGACTATGCGGATGATGTTGCCCTCTTGGCATGCAGGATCAGTGACATCCAGAACAAGAGCGATCGACTATCGGCAATTGGCAAGACGGTGGGTTTAGATATTAACGCTGGCAAATCAGAGGTAATGCGGAAGAATGTTCCGGAGCAACCACCAGTGTTTGTGGACGGTCAACCGCTTAGTGAGGCTACAGATACCTTGGGTTCAAACTGACTGTAAATGGTGACTGTGAAGATGAGGTCAGGAGAAGGATCGGGAAGGCGAACTTAGCATTCTGCATGCTAAATTCCATTTGGAAATCCTCCGCTCTCAGCATTACACGAAGATCAGACTCTTCAAGAGCAACGTTCTGAGTGTGTTGCTGTATGCATCGGAATGATGGAAGACCACCTTTGCAATTGAGCGCAGAATGAACGCGTTTAAAACTAAGTGCTTGAGAATGATTCTACGAATTTTTTGGGCACACACCATTTTGAATGAACAGCTCCTGAGAAAAACTGATCTGGAATTGGTATCTACCGTATTCAAAAGACGACGGTGGGGATGGTTCGGTGATGTCTGCAGGATGGATCCCAGTTCGCATACGAAGGTAGTCATTCACTGGTTTCCGCACTGTAAAAGAAAAAGGAGACGGCCCAAGGAAACTTGGCGCAGAACGTTGGAACGCGAACTATATGCACAAGGATTCACGGTGCAGACGGCAACGGAAGCAGCGACAGACCGGAACCACTGGCGTGGGGTTGTCTTGGCCTCATGTGGCACCCGGCACGGAGAGGACTGAGTGAGTGAGTGATCTAGTGAAAATAATGCTAATATTGTCAACGCTTCGAAATTTTTGAAACATCTTCATGGTTCGATTTCCAAATGTCGTGCTTGATTGATTAACAATTGTAAGTCGTTCATATCCGTGCTCCTCACATGAAAATAAACTTAGATACGAAATATATTCTTTCAAAAGATATTGAGCCTTGTTTACTAAATTTAATGGAAGAGATATATTTCGATAGGAAATGCTATAGTGTTCACCAGAATTTCACCATAATATCAACTCACTCAGTCACTCGAAGAACAAGCATTATATTTCAATTTCTTGTAATTGTTTAAACGAAAGGTCAGGCTACGCTTATTTGCCTTTTCACAACCAATTAGAACAAATAGAGTAATCACAAACTTGAATTTTATTGTCTTAAAAAATTGAAATCATTGAATATATTATATTTGTTTTCGCAAATCTCAAATGGTCGTTTTAGGACAATTTTTGCTAAATCCTATGGGAAACGCTTTATTATTTTCATTTTGACACAATGGATTATTCACAAGCGGTTTTGTTTCATCCGAACTAATCTCAAAACACGCGATCATTCCGTAGAATAATTATTAATCCTTGGCTGAGTTTATGGCAGGTTTTTGTGTATTTGTTGAAGAAAGATGTATCTTGTAAACATTAACTAATTGATTCAATTCAATTCAATTTTAATGGTCTATAAAGCATATAGCTTTACAAAAAACCACAGAATAATATGACAACAACGAATAATATAACAAACAAAAATGGGATTAGATTGCTTACTGAGCAGTTCAAGAATCAAGTAAATATCCAAAGGGCAGAAATTGTTTTCGATTGGTGGGATAACAAATGTAGGTGTATGGTGTTAAGATGTATAGTTTTCTTCGATGCACGGGTTTAGGGTCAAATAGGCATCAAGGCTTCTCTTGAAAGTTTGCTGGTTTGGTGAGTTCACAACATTATCTGGCAGATTGTTCCAAGTAAAACAAACTCGCACGGCAAAAAAAATGTCGTCTGCAGTTTAGTCTCGAGTGAGGGACAGTTAGAGTAAATGTGTGAGCTCTTGTATTATGCGAGCTCCGTAGATTCAATAAGCATTGTAGAGGGTGATTTTCAGTATTCAAAATATTGTAAACCAGAATCAAATCCCCTCGGAGACGACGACGTGGATAATCAAATAAATTTAGCGTTTTGATTCGCTCATTTTAGGGTTTCCGGCTGAGTCCAGTGACAAGTTTGGTAGCTCGATGATATATTCGTTGCAAAGTCGCAACATCTTTTTTAAGCCATGGCGACCATGCTTGAACCGCATATTCCATCGTGGGCCTGATGTACGTATTTATAATACAGGGAATTGTCTGTTTTGAGAACCTACCGAAAATTCTCTTTAGGAGTGACAATTTCTGTGATGTTTTGCGATAGACGTAGTTGCAGTGGCTCGACATCCCCAGGGTGTTGCTTATTAACACACCCAAGTCCCTTTGTTCCATGGTCCACGAGAGGCTGTGTGTTCCAAGAAAATACTGGTACTCCACATATTTGCCAATGTTTAACATGTGACACTTTTGGAAATTGAAAAATATGCGATTTTTTAGGGACCAAGCCTGGAGGTTGTCCAGATCCTTCTGGAGCAGTTCGCAGTCCTCCGACTTACTTATCTTAGACCAACTTTTATATCGTCCGCGAACAGTACGATCTTGCATTTGATGAGAGCTGGTATGTCATTAGCATAAAGCGCGAAGAGGATTGGTCCGAGGACGGATCCCTGAGGCACTCCACTTGTCACGGCTACCGACTTCGATAGAGCACCGTCCACAGAGACTTGAACAAACCGATCAGTCAGGTAATTTTCTAACCATGCTAACAGACTGCCAGTGATACCACAACGTTCCAGCTTCTGCAAGAGAATACTGTGGTTTACACGGTCAAATGCTTTCGACATATCGAGGTAACATACATGGATAGTATCCCAAGCATCTATTGCTCCAGTCCAATCGTCAAGGGTAAGGAGAAGGTTAGTAAGGCAGGAGTATCCCCTTCTAAAACCGTGTTGCGCTCCCGAAAATAGCTTATTTTCCTCAAGGTATTTGCTCAGTACGGCTCGATTACGGCGGACAACAAAGTAACAGGTCTGTAATTTGCGGGCTCCGAACGCACCCCGTCTTTGAAAATCGGGGAGATTATATCAGATTTTCATTCAGTCGGTATGACACTTTGCGACAACGATTTGCAGAATAACTGATTCAGAGGTCCGCATAGAGTTTGTGCACAATGCTTGGTTTAACTTTGTGACATTATCGGTATTTTCTAAAAGGCAACCGATTAGCTGGCAGCTAGAAAGTTATGAGCCCAGCCGATTGAATTAACGGTCTGCCATACAACTGAATAAAAAAATCGGTTATTTATTATTTATCATTTATGGGTAAACTTAAGCATCTGATATAGAGCTTACGCTATAATTTGATTCCCATCTAGACCGAGGTACACATAAATCGTACATTTTTATAGTCTGAGGCTGCTGAGTTTTTAACATTCATATCAGCTTCGTTTATTCAACAATGACCCCATAAACACTCATAAATTAATCTGCCCTGAACCCTTTTCACTCTTGCGTTACCAGTGCTGCTAGCTACCATAAAACCCACGTTGGAATATAGCAACGAAGCTTCGCATTCCAGCTGTAAGTGCTACCTGTTGTAATATCTATGTTGATTCATCTTCCTTTTTCTTTCATTTCATCTGATGTACAACTTACATATTAGTGTTATTGAACATTAAAGTAAATATTGAGAGAATGCTGTGGAACGTGATTAATCACACATTTTATAATTACACAAGAAGAAGAAGACGTGTTTATTCGTGTACACGAATTTTCAGAAATTAAGTAAAACAATTGAAATTTCTGAAATCACAGAGGTCTGATCTAGGCAAAGTGCCGCACAGTAAAGATTGTACGTGGCAGAGATGCCGTACGTTTGCCCTGGTCTTGACAGAAATGGGGATGAAAATAAAGTTGGAAAAATAACCAGGAGCTCCTGGTATCCGTTATCAAATTGTCAGGCGCATCCACAACTCTTAAACAGCCATTGATTTGATATAAAATTTTCGTGCCAAGTAAGGAATAATAGAGTTTTTGAATTTATCAGTTCTGGAATAAGGTATAAAATATCGACATCCGGTGGAGGACAACGCTTTGTAAGCAGAAGTGCTCTTTCACAGTGGAAGTACACTATCAGAAGAAATGTTTTAAATCAGTCTGTTGCATTCACGATCGACAATGATATATCGAATTAAATCCGCGAAAACAGCTCGATCTTGAGATAATCTTATTACATCTTCTAATTAGCAGAAAATCGTTGTCCAGGAGGCTATGTAAATTGTTTGAGATGCATAGAAGAGGTGTGGAATTTTGCAAGAAAAAAACAAATAGTTTAATTACATTTGGTAAGATGAAGATAGAACTGAGGCGAAGAGCATAGAATGACAGCCAGCAAACTTACATGAATTCGGTGTTCACATGATTGATCAAGCAAAGACTGTCGGACATCATACCGCATAGACACTTAAACCTACTACACCTTTCAAACACCGAGCCGTTAAATGAAACACGATGATTGATTTGATGCAGAGCTAAACATCGCTGTCCACTCATTCTGGAAAATATCATTTCGTTGCACTTTAGGGATCCAAAAAAGTTACTATTCTTTATGTTAAAAAAATTCGGCTCATTTAACGCATTTGATGCAACGTGAACAAACTTTGTAAACATCTTTTGGGAGGTCAGCTCTGTATGGTCACATTGTCCAATTACACGACACGACACGGCAAGCGCATATTAATTAGCGAACACAGTTTTCGATTTTTTATTGCCAAGTGTCTCTGTTTCACAGCGAAAAATTAAGAAGTTCATTGAACAGCGCGTTCAACATTATTGTTTCGGTTGTCGCAGATTGTTTGCCGTTGATTTAGTCTCGTGAGTTCAAACGGGTCTGGATAACATCAGATCTCCGAATTCGTAAATTGATCTGTGTCCGGTCACAGTTTATTATTGCTATTTAAACCGTATTTATTTAAGTGAGATGTTGACTCAAGATGGTTGTACTAAATTGTATAGACCGGCAGTTATTCATTTTTATGACCAATATCATTTGCCTATCGCAGGCTGATCGATGGCGAAATGCCTCTTAAGTATGAACACCGGTGGCTGAATGTTAGCGAACAAATTCTCACGTTTAACCAAATTCTGTATCATATGTTTGTTCTGATACGATTTTAAATTGAGATTCTGGTCATAACGCATGTAGCTATGCGAATAGCTTCTCATCTTTCAAGATTAAAGATTCGAGAATTTATGGTATAAAAAAGTTCGTAGCTATACAACACGACAGGATATTCGTATACGGACTATATATATATAATAAAATTGAGGCATTAGGAAGATTGACAGTTTTTCAGTTAGAAAAAAATGTCATGTAATGTCTCGGTATGATTAAAAAAATATTCGTTTGGATAAAGATCATGTTGTATAAACGGGATGCAGGGTAGAATTACTAGGCATAAATATATCCAATTTGTTCCTGAAAACCATTTCCCGAGATGATTGGACACCATCTGACGGTAGGGAGTTCCATAGGAAAGAAACGCGCATCGAATAGAAGAACCGACGGCAGTTCCGGTGAGAATATGGAATCTCAAATGCCAGTGGGTGAGTACGTGCGGCATGGCTTGACCGGAGGCGAAATAGTGCTTTAGGGGGTGCATCTTTGAGTTCATTATATTATAAGTTTGGATTAGATCAAATGGAACCCGTCTGCGAAGCAGTGTATCCAAATTAAAATGCAGAAGTCGATTATCATACTGTTGGTTGCGAAGACAGCCAACTATTTTAGTTACTCTGTGATAAATCCTATCGAGCAGCTTGATGTCCGTTTGTAGCCATGGTGCCCAAGCTTGCACTGAGTAATCCATCACTGAGTGAATATACATATTTATGAACATGGGGAATGATTCACAGGAAAATTGTCCGAAAATACGCCGAAGCATACCTAGCATGCGGCTAGCTCAGTTGTACACTGCTTCGCATTGCATGCTCTTCTTAAGACTTCCAATAATCCATACGCAGAGGTCCTTCTCTTTTGTTGTCCATTCCAGTTGTTTCGATCCAAGGTTGTATAAGAATGGGACTCATTCGGTCGATGTTATCAATGGATGTACATTACAATCGAAAAGTATTTCATGTAGCGCAACGTATCAAATTAATAAACGGTCCGATTCGGGTGGAACAATCACTCTCGCAGCGCATAAAACGATAGGCGGCGTTTACATGCAGTCAGCATAATATAAGTTCGAGAACGGAAATCAGTATATACTCTTCCACAGCTTGTATATGATGATTAAAACAGTGCCTCTAAAGTATGCGGTCAAGATCAAGTAGTGTGAAACTCGTAGAGTTGATTTCAGGTTCTTTTACTTAACTTTGGCAAACGTAGTTTCACTCCAAGGGTTTCGTGCTCAAACGCCGAGGTCGGGATTTCAAGATTAGATCTTTTGAAATACGACCGTTTCCAATTCTGTAAACATCGCCCGGCAAGCGTAGGTGGCACTGTCGTAGTATAGTGAACATGATCTGTAGATCAGTTTTAGAAAACACCTCTGCATTTCTTAATTTTTCATCCGCGATATATTCGCGTAGCGGTGGATGCCCCTGAAATGGAATGCATTCCGTTTCTGTTCATGTCCAAGTTGAGAAATCTCTCATTTAAGCATTTAATACACATGTGCTATATAACATCACCTTTTTCTTCATGGTCGCCTCGTCGGTGTATGCCAGAGGCGAGGGTTTAAACGAGATAAGATAGCAGTTGCTCTGCCGATCTACTTATCAAGTTCAGTGTCCAATGAAGGTTACCCACAATATTTAAACCAAGATATGTGAAATGTTGTACTGTTTCAATCTGACCAACTGCAACAGCGATGATGGGTGGCGATATAGTCCCCATCATAAATGAGCGTCTTATAAAGAATAATGTTTAGATAACACCGTATGCTGTTGGCATCAGTTCTTTGCGAATTACTACATCTAAACAGTATTCAGGGTTTCAATTTCATTCCTAACATTTTGCCCCTTTTTGTTTGAGTGCAGCAACATATAATCTTCAACTCATCGTTATATCATTTCAATTAAACAAGAATCTTTGCTGTCAAATCTACACGTCGGTGTTTATTAATGAGCAGAAATGTATAGGGTATTATTCAAAGCGCAACGAAATAATCTATTCTATCGTTGCTTGCTACTTAAATAAAATAGAAAGACAAATGTTTGAGGAATCAAGAAACGACAATTTCATATATATCTCGATATATTTATGCCGTACTTTCGTGTGAACTATAGGATGCAAAGGTCAAAAGTGTTATTTGCCAGAACCGTTCAGCTAAATGCCAAACAAAAATGTGACACGATTTTAACACAAGACGCAATATTGCTATTAAATTACAAAGAGGGTGCTGGCAACTATTCGATCAGTTACATCGATAGAGTGGAACTAAAAAATTAACTACAATCTTTGAAGGGTAAACAACTGTGCAATCTCGAGAAAATTATTACGGGTATCACCCGCGGTATTCACAATGCATCATTAGACCCACCTCAAGACGAAAATCGTTGAGGAGGCTTCTGCAAACATCACTAACTGGAAAACACTCCCTTTTACTTGTCCCGATACCCCAATGTAAAAATAATACCGATATTGTCTGTAAAAATAACTGCAAATGCAGTGTGTAGGATATATATATATATATATATATATATATATATATATATATTATATATATATATCGGGTTGCTTTTTCTCTCTATAATGTGTATAATTTAGCTATTCTCATTTGAGGCATGAAAATTGGGCTTTTTCATAAAACCCTTTGTATTTTGCTTTCTATAAACATATTTTACATTCGGTATTTAAGATTGGGACATATTATTCCAACTTCGAACTTCCTGCAACAGCCGCGGTCATGGTTGCAAGTTGGAAATATCACACCCAAAACGGAACTGCGGAAGGGATTTTTAATCCGTGCGTGTTTGCTTTGTTGGAATCCCCTACCTGCCGATTTGGTAAGCTTAAACAGTTTATCTATATTCAAAACGAAACTTGACGATTATATGAGAGCTAATCCAAATTAATTAATTAAGCGTTGGCTTGGTCATGTCTATAGAATGGAAAATGGTCGTATTCCGAAAGATCTACTCTATGGTGAGTTGCAATTAGGAAGTCGACCATTGGGCAGACCGCACTTGCGGTACAAAGATGTTTGCAAAAGACATATGAAGAATCTTAACATTGGCCCCGCGAGCTGGGAAGAACTTGCTCTTGACCGCTCACTTTGGAGGCATTGTGTAAAGCGTCGTCTGCAAGCCGGGGAGGAGCAAATACAGCTCTTGGCTGCTGAACGCAGATCACGCCGCCGGCGTGCAACAAATGCAATACAACAGAGTTCTGACTATCGATGCAAGCGCTGCGGGATAGATTGTTCCTCCCGAATCGGGCTGTTTAGTCATTCAAAAAGCTGTAAAACATGTAATTCATGCGATTGTGATGTACATCTATGGTCGACATCCACCGACGGAGGCCAACAATCCAAATTTTGCCCTCAACTATTAATAAACTATCTCCGTCACATTGATTTTGATTTGATTTATACATATATATACATTTGTACCTTTGGTTAGACTCTATGGTTATTGTAAAGTTAATTGCTTTTTTGAATCTAGTATGATTAACAGTCAATCGTATTTGGGTTGCCTCAAACCACGGGATAAATTGATAAATCGGTGCGGTAGACAACTTCATAATTTATTAAGAATGTTTCCGTCTTTGGTAAATTTGGTAAATGGATGTCCTGTTGACCAGCTGTTTCATGTGACTTCATGAAGTTCGCTGAAAATGTTAAAATTACAGACAGATCTATATTGCTATCTTACATAAAATCAATGAAAATAACGATCGCTATTGCGAAAGTTGTATTGCATTCAAGCATACAAAATTTGGGAAATATTCTCAAGTGGTTGTAGCAGAGAGACCATCAAAAGTCCGTAAAATAAGATTGCAGACAGATCTATATTACTATCTTACATATAATCAATGAAAATAGCGATAGCTCCCGCATAAGTTGTATTGCTTTCACAAATACAAAAGGTGCAGAAATATTCTTAAGTGGTTGTAGCAGAGAGACCATCAAAAGTCCGTAAAATATGGGCAATACAAAATGATAGTTAAGATAAAAAGAAAAATGAGAACTAGCAGGAAAAGAATGTTTGCAATGAATCGCTTAAACCAGAGATTTGGTAAAGTTTTGCTTGTGACACGAAAATGTAGTAGACCAAGAATGTCAGTGCAGGCCGAACGCATAAAATAGAGAAAAAGTAAATCCACCACTTTATTATTTTCAAAAGATAAATGTAACTCTGCTAGAGTTTTTGATGGCCGTGCTCGATCATATTCTAAAGAAATAAACTTATCAGATAGGCTGCACTCAGAGAAAAGAACTTAAACTTTTTCACTCAGTACCGGTATGGTATGGTTATGGTATGTAATTCAAGGTTTTTGATGGTCTAGAAAGCAACAAGCTTAACAACAACCATAGGATGGTAAAAATCGAAATTTAAGTGTATAAACAATATAAGAAAATAGATTAAACAGTATATAAGTGTTCTGGAAACGAATAATGCAATAAAAATTCGTCTAATTTCGTTTTAAAGTCATGCAAGCTAGCGGCGTGAGCAACGGTTGAAGGTAAACTGTTCCAAGTAAAAGCGACACGGACAGAGTAAAAATACCTTCTACGGTTCAGGCGGGAATGAGGTACGCCCAGCACATATTCATGGGTCCGATAATTTCTCGTATGCCTTCGTGTGAATAAATCCTGTAAGGGATGATTCGCGGTATGGAATGTTTTGTAAAGTAAGATAAGGTCTCCTGTGATTCGTCGATATGGAAAATCGAACAGATTCAGTTGAGCTATCCTTTTTTATATGGTTTGTTTCGGATGCTGAGAGCTAGTTTTGTTGAGCGGTGATAGATTTGCTGCATAAGTTCCACATCCCTCTTGAGCCACGGAGACCATGACTGCACACAGTATTCCATGACTGGTCTCAAGTATTTATTCATGATCCTTGGGAATATCTTGGACGAAAATTTCCCAAATACCCGTTTGAGTAGATTTAGAACATGTGTTGCTTTTTTATAGGCAGTATTATTTTGAAGTAATTTTTTTAAACTGGAGCATATCCAGACACCCAAATCTTTTTCTTCACTGCAATTTTCAAGGACATGCGAACCTATGTGATATGTGAACTCTACTCGATTTCCCACATTCATGATCCTGTATTTGTTGAAGTTAAACGGCAGTTTGTTCTTTAACGACCAGCTGTGAAGCGTATCAAGATCCTTTTGTAATTGCAGACAGTCTTCTGGACTACGAATGCTGCGCCAAATCTTTATGTCGTCCGCAAATAACGAAATGTTACATCAAACAATTTCCGGTACTTCATTGACATAAACCAGAAAGAAGATCTTATGTGGATGGCGTCTATTGTTCGGATCCATTGAGAGCAGGACATTTGTGGTTTTTTGATCCGTCTTCTGAGTTTGAGTTTTCAGTATCTTTGCACGGCAATGCTTCAGCTCGTGTTTCTGAGACAGCCTTGAATGTGCTTAGTCTGACGTCGCTAGGGTTATTTTACCTGTGTACTCGCCAAGTATGTCTGACGAGGCTTGTCATTGCACTGGTAAGGAAAGTGAGTTTAAAGGGAGGGGTCCATCACCTTTGTCATTTTAATGACCGGTGTATACTGAAGGTACTCACAACAACACACTCTCGTGCTCATATCGTTTCTGCGATGTAGAGCCACTGTTTGTAGTCTTGTTGTTGTTGTTTAACAGCCTCCGCTTCGTTTGATCAAAAACCTAAAGTTAATGAAACCTGTGATAATAAAACGATTTCAAATTTCAAATTTTAGTCATTTCCGTTGGACCAAATTCAATAGTTGGTGCACACGAGTAGCATCCAAATACGCGTAAGAATTGAGCAGATTTTAATGTCATCACATACTCAGCTCTTATATACTACTACAGGTTTCCTGGCTGTTAACCATCACCAGGTTGATTTAATAAGATCAGATAAGTTTTTATTCCTTGACCTTGACAAGGTATACATGTTACACCATAGAAGACAACCCGCGCTATTTGTTAGGCTTGGGTATAATTGGTTGTGAGGCACATTTAGTCTTGCTAAGGGACACAAGCTGAAGTCTGGCCTACATAAGTGCTTGTCGCATGTATGACGTGTATACTACCTTCCATCGATTTCTGAGAAACGTTTGATGTATGTTTTATGCTAAACTTCTGGCACAAGTTCGGTAGTAACTGAAAATTTAATTCTTATAATCGAACAAGGAATCACTTAAATCGAATGGACGAACATCTTGTCACATTTCATAAAAAAATTAACCGATCAACTATCCGGAAATCACCGCTAGCTGAACACATTCTGAACACGGGCCATAACGCAGATCTTGATAACCTGGAAGAAGAAAATAGTTTTATAAATGAAGACGAATTTTCAGCAATAAAAGTGACAAGGAAGGGGGGAAAGTTATACTGAACGACTTCACGTCGAGGAGGTCATCAGCACAAGCTGGTAGGAATGCATTGATTAAGGCGGATTGGGTGGACACCTCCACAATCTGGTGTCCAGTTATGCAGCGAATAAACAAGGCGCATGACTCCTGTGTTGCACGCAGCTAACGCAAGAAGGCTAGCGGGTCATCGGAATTGGATCGCACCTGCACAAAAGGTATTTCACAACATGCAGTAGAATACGGCATCCGAGCTTGATCTCGCCGGTCGAGCTCAACTAGATTAGTGTCTATCGTTGTCTGTTATTACTTGAGGAAACTTACGCTTAGTTAGCTAGATGCGATTCAAAACCGAGGTCATGGTTGTATGTTTGAAAAGGAACTGCCGCGGGTTTTTTTATTCAGTTCGTGTTTATTTTGATTGGAATTCCATACTTTCTACTTTGTGGTTATCGTAAAGTCAATTGTTTTTCAACCTTAAATCTTGAATCATGAATGTTGAGCCCTTTCCCTACTGACATCGTCGGCCTGACGAAGCTTCTGTGTCGCATGCGAAACGTTACCAAAATGTGCTATAACCTATTCGTTACAAAATTCTATATCATGTATATGATTTCCCCCTCAGTTTTAAGCATCAATTATCTTAATATGCCAAGATAATTATGCAAAATTCTAGCGCTTTTAGTGTCGGGGTTTATAGTAAGATAACATGGACAATCCAATTAATCAGGGAATGATTTGATTGTAATTAGTGTTCAGCGAGATATAAAACATCATAAATGCGCTTAAATGTTCTCTGTGACGTTCCTAAACAGGTGCATTCTTTCCGTATTTGATAACGGACTAACGGACTACCGACATGCACATAGAATAAATGCTGATGCATTGCACATTAGCAAATTTCACCGTTCATCCAGAAGCACGAAACAAATTTTTTTAAATCACATGGTTAAATTTCTGTTTGTTGACACGAAAAAATTAAACATCGCTTACACTAAACGTTGTTGAATGTTGATTTTTAAACAAAACTGAACGCCGTCCAAAAGTCCCCAAGTTCAAATTCTATGTCCAGGTTTGCTGACCGGTGTTGTGGCATTCCACATCAATCGTTTAATTTATCTACGGGCATGTATTAATATTGATTCTAATACGTTTGGGACCGATCGATACACATATTCATGGCAAGAATTTCAAGGTAATTCAATGTTTTTAAGGCCTAAAATGCAACAAACATAACAATAACCATAGGATGGTAAACATAAAAATTTAAGTTCAGAAAACAAGATAAGCAATTCGAGTAAACAGCATATAGGTAGGCTGGAGACGAATAATTCATTAAAAATTTAGTCTAATTTCGTTTTAATGTCATGCAACCTAGTGGAATGAGCAACGGTAGAAGGTAAACTGTTCCCTTCGCGTGAATAAGCCCTGTAAGGGATGGTTTGGGGTAAGAAATATTTTGTAAATTATGATAAGGTCTTCTTTGATTCGTCAATATGGAAAGTCGAGCAGATTCAGTTGAGCTAACCATTCTTTATAAGGCTTGTGTCGGATGCTGAGAACTAGTTTTGTTGTGCGGTGATAGATTCACTGCATAAGTTCTACGTCTCTCTTGAGCAACGTTGACCATGAATACACAGCGTACTCCACAACTGGTTTCAGAAATACAAACATATGAGATATCTAATTGTATCCAATTCCGACAAGCTTACATGCATAGGCAGCAACCACAAACACGTTGCGGAATTTATTGCGACATCGGCCTTTCTTGCACAAACCCTACTGTCTTACTGCGAAGGGCATTTGTCGACTGGGATCCAGCCTAACCGTGAAATCTCGGCTCTGTCACTCTAAACGATGTTGACACAAGTTTGATCTGACACCGTGGCGTCGACATCACTAAACAGGTTTAGATATTACGACTTATATGGTTACAGAGAATTAGTCAATCGCGGATCCGAGCTATAACTATGCAGGCGCATTTTCGATAAACAGCGTACATCGGGGCTATCATGTGTATGAGCCAATGCTGCTCGTTGTGCGATGTGCGCATAAGTCCGCACTTTAAACGCTGCTAATTTCAACCGTAAATGCTGACGGAAGACTGCTCTGGTGGAATTAGAAGCAAGCGAAGTTTTTGAAGGAGCTAGATTTGGAGACCATGATAAACAAGCTGCGCCATTCTCGAGATCTACTAAACGGAAAACGTTTATAATAAAAGTTAGCAAGCAGTATGAGATCGTAAAAAGCAGTGTGAGCAGAGATTAGAGAATATGAGAGCATGGGATCTGCTATTTTAACTATATTGTCAAAGTTATTTGTTGGCTGCGATAGTACCCGATTGCATCAGCAAGAGAGTTGTAATCATTAGCTTTCGGGCGATGTGTAGAACACCACTTTCCGGCACAAAAAAGAGTGTGAAGATCCGAAATAACCGACCATCAAAATCGAAAATCTGCAATAATTCGGGTTTTGGGAATAATGGAAAACACAAGCAGCTGGACAATGTCAACCGCTATTAAAGTGCAATACGTCTAGGTCGGTCAAACGAGTCAAGCGTGGTGTGGGCTTGCAGAGAAGTGGTTGGCACAAAATCAGTTGACATATCAGATTAACGTGACAACCGGTACAGACATGACGAGAACAAGGTTCTGTTAACCAAATTTGCCTCTATATTTCTAAACTTAAAGCTTCTATAAATGTTTATCAAGCTTCTTGAGCCTTTATAGCATAGCGACATAAACCTGGAATACACCGAAGAAGAAAATGACATCGGTGTCTGGATTTGCGGTAGTTTGAAAAATGGTCTTCAATGCGAAACCGTTTACAAAAGCGTGTCTCGGCTGCTCAGCATGTTACGGCGGATATTTTGACGTTTTTCTCCGGGGTGTTTTCCTCTAATGATGAATACATATATACACCCGGTTCTAGATTATGCCGCACAAGCCTGGACACCATGGCTCCAAAAAGATATCTTACTTCTGGATCGCATATACCGGAGAGCTTCTAAGCTTGTCAGTGGACTCGAAAACATGCCATTCGCCGGGCGACTCAGACGACTGGAGATGAGGACCCTTGCACAAAGGAGAATGCGAGGTGATCTCATCCTCGCATACAAAATACTCACTACTGTTTCCCACCTCCTGGATATATTATTCCACCTTCGAACTTCCAGCAACAACCGTGGCCATGGTTGCAAGTTGGAAATACCACATTCCAAACGGAACTGCCGCAGGTATTTTTATTCGGTACGTATGTGCTTTGCTTGGAATCCCCTACCTTCCGATTTGATAAGCTCAAAGAGTTTATCTATATTCAAATCAAAACTTGACGATTATATGAGAGCTAATCCGAATTTTCCCCCAAACTATTAGTAAACTATCATATATATAATATATATCTAGGACAGTTCATATATCCTTGAACTCGTCTCATTTTGGTCGTTCTGAATATATCCGTTGTTTAACTTCGAGCACGGTGAATGCTAGAAAATTCAATGTTTCAAGTTTTAACCCAAAATTACCCAAAATTAGCCTGGCGATTGAGAATATCGTTCCTGTTCGTATACTTTTGAGAAGATCACATCATTTCGAATCGACTGATATTTTGTCATCTCAGTCTGATCAAACCTCGTTGAAGCGCATCACTTTTATTCAAATTCGTTCGCTTTTTACCGCTTTCATCGTGTTGCGCCGCCGGTAGCAACACGCCGCCGATAAACAACTGCATCGCCAAGTGCACTGACTCATCACTTACTGGATTGTAACAATGACACGAAGGATGACCTCGATGCCCCAGACAAAGACGGCAGCACGTGATGCGTGCCAAATGTGCAACAAATGGGTAAGATCTCAAGTGGGTAGATCTCAGTAGTTAAATGTTTTGGCTACTTGTGTAAAGTACATACCAACTGTGATAACGCGCTAACACAGGAAGTTGTATCATTTATGAACAACGTTGATTTTCCTGGCGTTTGCTAGGTATGTAGTGCATGTCGAAGTAAACAGCCATTGGACCATGGCTGAGGAAGGATATCGAACTACTTGACATGATTTAGAATCGTGTGACAAAGTTACTCTCCCGTTACAGAAATTTGCCTTTCAAAGAGCGAATCTTAAAACTAAATCTACATGATTTTACCCTACGGTGGAAACGGAGTGAACTCCGGCTGGCATTCAAAATCTTGCATGCTGAAAATCATCCCCTAAAACACTTGCAAAAGCCCGGTGGCATTTCTTGAACACCAAAACATTCAAAGGCTTAAAGCATTCGGCATTCTCGATTGAATATTCGTCGAATTTTTCTCGGTAAGAATTTGTTTCACTTGGAACTTTGCCCTGAAGAAATCATGCGCTCGGAATCTGTTGCGGTTTTCGCTTCTAAACTCGATGAGTATGTAACGAACCATGCGGTATTTGCCTGTCCCTATTGACTTTTGAGAGATTTTACATTTTTACTCGATATACCTCGTCATCCTATGGCTATCCTTAAGATTACTGCTTTTTCTACTTTCTGAGTTCTGTTCATTTTGAAGCGTGACACAGCCGGAGATTTTTATTTGCTTGTCAGGACGCTAAGGTTCATTGAGTCTCCAGCTAGCTCTGGTTAATTTACGTGGCATATACTTTCACCAATTTGACATGGTGCAATGCTGTTTCAATTTCTGTCACAGCTAATGTCGGTAGATATATAAACTTGAATATTGAAGAGATTTGAGTTAAACACGTTTACATCAAAATGCAACCGCGATTGAAAGTCGCACATCCACGTGTGATTGTGGGAATACACTTACAAAGACTGCCAGATGCTAATGTGGTACGCCGCTCATTTATACACCAAAATCTCGAACAGATCATCAATCGCTGATGCAATTTTTGCACCCCTAGTTGGGAAACCCTGCACTACAGTGCTTCACAAGAGTAAAGAGCCCTATTCGTCCGCATGGCTTTACTCATCCGAGAAATTGCGCGATGTTTACGTGATCTGTGTCCAAGTGCGGCATTTTAAAAAATTTCGACGTTGGTAAGACAAAGTATAAAAGCGCTAGAGAAATATTAAACTCCGGAGCATGAACTGATCATAAACGAGACAGCTCAATATATAGGGACGTGCATTTATAGAATCGTTCAGCTATGATTGAGATTAAATTTCTTGCCTTATTTGGACTTACAACTTCCTGATCTCGCTGTAAAATTGCATGATTGCCAGCCAGATTATTGTTATTAATGGAAAGATTTGCCTGGTACACGTTTCATCGGCTGATCAAATTTCATTTCTTTAAAAGTAAAAGTTTTTTCAGGAAATTAACTGGAGCAGTTAAATTCGATGGAATTGGACATAAACAAATTTATTGGTTCCAAATTTTGAACAGCTGCCTACACTTGGTCTGAATCACATCACCTGTTGTCCAAAAACATTTTCATTCGAAACGAAGACTGAGGCAAAGTTGGACTATTAGTGAGGCATCTAGATGCTCTTTGGGTTATTTTAGGCTCTTGTAGCAAGTTACACCCGAATGGTAATCGTTTGAAAATAGATTATTATCACTACGGATTACCAAGGCATGCCACAAATTCTGTCCGCTTCCAATGTCGTCGACGGCGGGAGCTGACCGGTTCAGAGAGCGTTTCAAGATAGAGCCAACTTAGTGTTGGAAATTGAGAGACTGGCTAGTCATTAGAAAAGTTGTGGAGCATGAACTCATTATGTGCTTGCAACATACATGCATGAATGGAATCGATCGAAGAAGGACAACGAAACAATACTAGCCAACGCATGCGATTTATGATAGAAAATTGACGTGACTTCCGCCATGTTATGAACATTCGCTATCCGTTACTGTAAAATTGTGAGGATCGAGGTTCCGTAGATTATACCTAGTTAAAATCAATCAACGCCAAATCATCCGATTTAAATATCTTCCGGTGTAATTTAAATGCGTACAAGAAAACAATAGTAATATTGATTTTTCCGCCCAGGTTGTTTGAATGCTTCTGCGTTTGAATCTAGCGGCAATAATGATTTCCTTTTCACCGTGGGACAATATTTAGAGGATCATCCGTCTATCAGTTAAAAACGAAACTGAACAAACAAAGTTCATTTGTGGAGTTTACGTGCGGACGATGTGAGAGACATGATACATATTTCATTAAGATTAGATACCACTTTAAAAACGAGTTATCAAACATGAAGTTTCGTGTAAGGTTGTTAAGCGCCTCATATCGTAGTGCATCAGCATCATCATGATTGGTGTAGCTCAAGGGTTGATTCATAATTGGAGTGGTTTTTAGTTTCCCGTAAAAAGGTTGAAATACGTCAACTGGAGCAGTGCTCCATTTTATATTTACGAATGAGAATTAAGCAAGAACTTTTACACTCT
>JACCGJ010001450.1:0-112298 GCA_013407085.1 Atriophallophorus winterbourni | reverse complement strand
GGCTGCATCGTCGGCAAACAGCAGGTCACGGATTAGCACATTTCGTGCCTTGGTTCGTGCTCTCAACCGGTTTAGGTTGAAAAGCTTGCCATCATTTCGCGTACGTAAGTAAATACCTCCTGTTCTCGTCCTGAAAGCGTACTTCAGAAGCAGAGCAAAGAAAATGCCGAACAGCGTGGGAGCCAGAACACACCCTTGTTTGACGCCTCGGCGAATTTCAAAGACTTCTGAGCTGAAACCGTTAAATTGGACTGAGCCCTTCATGCCTGAGTGGAACGAAATAACGAGCTTTAGCAGTCTTGGTGGGCAGCCTATCAAATTAAGCATTTTGAAAAGACCCTCCCTGCTGACGTAGTCGAATGCCTTCGTTAAATCAATAAAAACAGCGTATAATGGCATACGCTGTTCCCGACACTTTTCTTGAAGTTGTCTTAGGGAGAAGATCATGTCAACGGTCGATCTTCCCTTGCGAAAGCCACATTGAAATTCGGAGTAAATTCTATCAGCTAAAACTTGCAGCCGGATCTGTAAGACTTTAGCGTACGCCCTACTATTATGCAAATTATTGCAAAGCAGCTACAATAATTTTAGGTGGCACCTGAATGTCTTTTAATTTAACATACTAAATCTAATTTTAGTGTTGCCAATTGAAGACGGTGAACAGCCACAAACCGCCAGAACTCAGAAAGTTTTACGGTAGAAAAATCAGTAAGCTTAACAATAACCATAGGATGACGAGGTATATAGAGTAAAATTAGAAAATCTCTCAAAAATCAATAGGGACAGTCATATACCGCATGGTTCGTCATATAGTCATCCAGTTTAGAAGCAAAAACCACAACAGATTCCGAGCGTATGATTTCTGCAGGCAAAATGTTCCAAGTGATACAGATTCTTACCGAGAAAAAATTACGACGAATAACAAATCGAGAATGCGGAACGCTTAAAGCGTTTGAATGTGTTCGTGTTAGAGTAATGCCAATGGGCTTTAGCAAGTGTTGAAGTGGATGGTTTTCAGTATGCAAGATTTTGAATGCCAACAGGAGGTCACTCCGTATCAGTCATTATGTAAAATCGTGTAGACTTCGTTTTAACATTTCTCTCTTTGAAAGGCAAATTTCTGTAATGGGACACCAACTTTGTCGCACGATGATAAATCCTGTCAAGTAGTTCCATATCCCTCCTCAGCCATGGTGCCCAGACTTGGATGTAATATTCATATAACAGGACGTACATACGGATTAATTAACCGGGGTAAGGTTTCGGACGTGAAAAGCATGAATATCCTTTGTAGAAGACTCAAGATACGGCAAAATTTATTGTACACCTTCCGGCAATTATATCAAGGTTTAAGATTAAACGACACACGGATACCAAGATCTTTTTCTGCGGTGGTCCAGACGAGATCTTGCATGCCAAGCTAATAGTGTGGTGCAGAGATTTTCCAAGCCGCAGTATTTTACGTTTCTCAGGGTTAAATGGTAATTTATTTCAACGAAATAAGATGCTTAGATCCCGTTGTAATGCCATACAGTAATTAACAGGCGTGACACGTTTCCATATTTTAATATTATCGGCCAACAGTATCAAGTTACATCCAATATCTACTCTACTATATTGATCATATACACCAGGAATAGAAGAGGTCCAAGCACTGAGCCATGTGTAACCCCACTTGTGACATCTATTCTTTTAAGGTAGGTGCTGCCAACGCGAACTTGTCTATCAGTAAGATAGTCAGTTATCCAATTCAGCAACATTCCCATTATTCCATAAGCTTCGAGCTTTTTTATTAAAATGTCATGGTTGACTCTACCGAGGCAGCTATTACGTGTAACCATCAAAAAACGGGGAGAAAGACGCTTAATATAGAGAAATATATGGAAAATCTGGCAAACTCATCAGAGGAACGTAAGAAAATGGAGAAACATTGTTGATGGTGGATCTTACACCATGACAAAAACTTAAGTAAGTAATGCTGTCGAATACTGAACGAAAGCCATAACCACATTGCAAAATTTGTGACTTATGCTTAAGCTATTTAGCTTAAGCACTCCAGAAATATTTCTTTTAAATTAAGAAAGCAATAATGATTTTCCGACAAACATATTGGACATTAACGACTAAAAATCGTAACCAAAGCATTCCGTTACTGACGCCATGGTTTATGAGCTTCGGTCAGATTTAAGCCGATCGAGAGCAATTATGATTAGACACTGTAGACAAACTGCATGAATGTTTACCGAACACGCCGCGAGGCTGAATAAAAACGTGCTACTGATGAACAAATGTATAAGGGCGAGCTAACAATTGTTTTGTTTGTAGTTGACGCTGTAAAACATATGTGAACATCGATGATGCTGTACAACTTATCGATTTGCATGAGAAAAATGGGGTTTTTCCGATATATTGAAGAGCTTGTTTAGAAACAAACGCATTGGCATCCAAACATGAAAATAGACATTTGAGCCCCTCATTATGATATGAAAATGCGGTACAAAAGTTTATTGCGAAATTTTGAATCTTCGCACCCTAATCTAGAAGCGGACAGGACGAGGGACCCGTAGGAATAGCAAGCTAGCCAGTTTAGAAATTTCGAAAAATCTTGACAAGATCCAATTATACACAGGGAATAAGAATGCTCGACGGACGACTTGAAGATCAAGTGTGACACACCACCGAAACACCGTTGGAACTTAAAACCAAAGTGACATCGAGCTTGTACACGAACCACGGTGCTTTTTGAAAGGATTATCGAGCTATTCAGGGTCACGCGCTAAAACCTTGACTAATGATGAATGTATTTCATTGCCGCCTGCGGTGGCTTGCTCATGTCTATAAAATGGAAAATGGTCGTATTCCGAAAGATCTACTCTATGGTGAGTTGCAATTAGGAAGTCGACCATTGGGCACTTGCGGTACAAAGACGTTTGCAAAAGAGATATGAAAGCTCTCGGCATTGACCCTGCGATCTGGGAAGAACTTGCTCTTGACCGATCACACTGGAGGCATTGTGTAAAGCGTCGTCTGCAAGCTGGGGAGGAACAGATACAGCTGTTGGCTGCTGAACGCATAGCACGCCACCGCCGTGTAACTGACGCCCTACAATAGAGTTCTGACCATCGTTGCAAGCGCTGCGGGAGAGATTGTTCCTCCCGAATCGGACTGTTTAGTCATTCAAAAAGCTGTAAAACATGAAATTCATGCGATTGTGATGTACATCCATGGTCGACATCGACCGAAGGAGGCCAACAACAATTTCATTGGTCAACCCCTCCCCCTGCGCATGGTCAGAGATTGCACGTCAGTTGCAATAATGCCACGCTGTGAACGCAACTAAGGGAGAATGGTTGTGAGAATGTAGCATGTTCTCGCAAGCAGCTCACTGCCGGTGGCAAATCGATGAAACACAATGTTTCCTGGGCAGTGAACAAGTAATGCACGATTGTACATCCGTACGCCCGAGCTTGAGCTAATTGATTGTGTGTTTGGAGACTAAAGTTCTTTTCATGTGGCATATCTAAAACAGTGGTTAATGGTGAGTGCCCCTCCAGGAGATACCAGGCATGCAACAGTATTATCCAACTCACAAAGAAAGCAAAAAGCATTACGGAAAGTACACTGTAATCGACAAGTTTTCCTGAATGTGGTCAGCAGAGTGAGAGAAATGACTCTGACAGAAATGAGAAATAATAAAATCTAGACCTACTACACAGTACACATAAGCAGGGATGAGGTGACGGGTGAAATAAAAAATTAAAATATTAATATCTAATAGTCGAAATGGAACGGAAAGAGAAAGGTGGGATAAGCCGATACCGGTTGGAGATTGCGATGTTTTATAAGAGGTTGTTCGATAGAAAACTGATCAAAGTTCAGTGGGCATCATGGCCAAAAATAGTTCCTACTGGAAAAAAATCTACAGGGTTGACACGTGGAGAATAAGAATAGGCCATCAAGTTGGAGTTACGTGCACCGAAATCACAGGGTATTTGTGGACAGAATATACGAAAATTGACGTGTGTACAAACGGGAATCGATCGCGATAGAATTTATTCCACGGGACGCCAATCACTTCGCTGGGATAGTTCAGACTCGATTTGAGATAAGCGCGTTTTTATCAACTTGTACTGGTTGTATTCGGCCCGCATGCACAGTCGATCGGAGCGTTCCACCTTGTGGCCTGAGTGGAACGGGAATTGAGTTTTTTTTAAAAAAAGTTAAAACACGCAGTCTTGGGAGAACTAGCGGCACAAAGAAGCACAATCGTTAGACATCTTAGCGATTTGCATCAAACGATCGAGTTTAGTAATCACGAGGGCTGTTTTCACGCAATTTAGTGACGCGTGTCCGTTGAAAAATTGGGGCTAGATTGTCGGATTGGGAGATCAATAAATTAATGAGTAGAAGCAGATAAATCAAGCAGATAAAAATTATGAAATCTAAAACAGACGAACGGGCGGGGGCTTGACAACATTTACCATCACGTCAACGTACACTGCAGGAGTCGTGCAAGTGCCTTATGAAGATACGGTATAAAATGGTATGAAGGCACAAGCCTGATCCAGGCAAATGTGCCGCACATCAGAGAGTGCACGTGGGCTAAGAGTACTGTCGGGTTGGCCGGGTCTAACAGATATGAGTGAAGAAAACTACCAGGAAATTGTAGTGAGACTACAGCGTGTTTCAGCATGCAGCTCACTACCGTTGGCCAATCAATTTAGCACGATGTTAGCCGCACAGCGTGTTTCAGCATGCAGCTCACTACCGTTGGCCAATCAATTTAGCACGATGTTAGCCGCACAGCACATAAATGCTGCACGATTGCACATCCGTGCGGACAGTTGTGAAGAGTACCAAGCACGAGCTCTAAGATGACATGCAGAACACCAGGCTCAGTGACAAAGCAAGAGCAGTGAACACCGAAAAGCCCGACGACAAGAATCACCATCCCGTAACAATTCGGAATGCGGAAGAAGTGTGAAAACTGCTCGAGTTAGAACCTGTTCAAAAATACGAGCAGGCGGAGAGCAACATGAGCCATTGAACAACACGCAAGTCGTCAAGGTCAGACAATGGAACTCAACGTGGCGAGGGCTTGAAGTGTACCGGTTGGCACGAAATTGACTATCAAATCAGATGGAAGTAACAACTGACATGAGCTAGCAGAAAACTTTGTTGCGATTGCGAGATTTGCCCATCAAACATAGGCGTCTGTCTTGTTCTTTGCCAAGTGCCAAGTACGAAATAATCGACCAATGAGGTCGCTTGGGAATCGGATGTGGTAAATGGGTGAAGCACTGTCCTCTGGGTGTGAATCCTAATATAATCGATGAGAGGAAACGCAACTGGTCTCGGTATGATTGACGTTAGACCGAGTGTGTCCTGGAGAGCTGGGTTAACAACGTCCGATATGTTAAAATAAGAGCGCGGTTTGACCTCGAATGACTTGACATCATCCCTCGTACGTGTCGCCACGTGGCAATCACGACAATGGCCGAAAAATGATGGTTAAAACGGCAGATAATCACCGAGTGTTTTCGGTACCACGGCACGAGTGGGGATCAGCTAACGTGCAAAACTCAAAAAGTATCAGCATGTAATCGAGTAGTAGTACCGAGTACATCTACAGAAAACCCCACGAGCTCCCGAACTCGACAAAAAGAACCAACGAATAAGTGAACGCCTTAAAATGGTAGAATGGTATGTAGGCACGTGTGTGTGAAATCACAAGTCTGATCCGGGTAAAGTGCTGTGCACGGATGTGCAATCGTGCAGCATTTCTGTGCTGTGTGGCTAACATCGTGCTAAATTGATTGGCCAACGGTAGTGAGCTGCATGCTGAAACACGCTGTAGTCTCACTGTCATTTCTATTTTGTTTCTCATAGCAGCTAGGCATGAGCAACCTGACAGTATCTTAGCCCACGTGCAGTGTCAGACTGTGCGGCACTTTGCCTGGATCAGGCTTGTGCTTTCATACCATACCGTGCAGTCGTAGACTGCAAGAGGGCTAAGATACTGCCCGGTTGCCCAGGTGGAACGGTAAAAGGCTTGCAAATAAATTCATCCGATATGCATATTCTCAGTTGACACTGTTTGGTCAAACAGATAAATAAGGCAACAATCTGAATGAAATCCAGCAAAGTAGATATCAGGAAATTGTGACTTCGGTGGCGGTGAAAAGGAAATTACTTGCAAACTGTTCGGAAACGAGCAGCACCACTTCTGCTCACATGAATGGACCACGAACACTGTTCTATCCAGGGGCTTTGATCAGTGATTCCGTGAGTTCACTATTCCCTTGCCCTCGATCAGCAATTCATACCATCCGTTGGTGTAAAATAGGCGCCCACGAATAACCATGAAGTGCTAACATGTTAGCGATTAAGGTTAGTGAGCTGCATGTGGAAACACACTGGAGTCTCACTGTCAGTTTCACAATCAATAGCGGTCTAGGCCCATGCGCAGTCTGCGACTGTGCGGCACTTTTCCTGGATCCAGGCTTGTGAGATTTCACACATGCATACCGTTTGCCAATTTGAGGATAAATCTTTATTTAGCTTAAATGAAGGGGGAAATAAACACCGAGAATTCGAGCGAAAAGATCACTAACCAGTGACTCGTAGAAACTCGTGTTCAAAATCCTTGAGTGTTTTTTGTAATTGCCGCTTCGATTCACGCGTCTCTTGCAATTCCGCCTCCAATTCTGCTGTGCTCAATTCAGACAAATGTTGTTTGACCGGGGAGTGTGAGCTGACAAGTAAACAGGATGGTAAAAAACGCAGAAACGAATAGATTGGCGGAATACAAAGAAATGCGTGTACGTTTATGAATCGAGGTATCCACATGGCCAATAATTTTGTGCTGACCATGGAAATACCAGTCTTAGTAATTGGGAATAAGGGTTACATTATCAATTTTTGAGAACGGGTGATGTTTGGCAGATATCAGCTGAAAAATTCTACTAGCCCTTTAGTGGAATGACAGCAATATCGTCTCGTAACACGAATGGGTTGGTCAAGTTAATCAATCAGTGTAATTGATAAAATCATTATCAAACAGCTCTTGGATAGCTTCCGTTCAACCATCGCTGATATACTTCGGCGGACTGACCGCAAAAGAGGCCATTTAAGGTTATTTACTTTAAGGTAGTATTTTGTATAAAGTCAGATTTTATTAATAAGTAGTATATGACGTTCGAAAAGCAGAACGGAAGTATACGACCGGTTTCGCGGTTATTGCCGCTCGTCAGGTATGCGTATCCGAGGACTGACATTCGAACGCCGTTCTGACGTTGTGCTAAACCCATTTATTTGCAAATTCGATGATAAATCCTCATTTGCAAAATGGAGGATTTAGCTTTTATGTGGGGACTAAGGTAGTACGTGCAATGTTGACACGTTTCTTGACTCATACGTGTTGGTACTGCGAACTCGGTCAGCACAACGATCGCACGCTTGAATTCGACGTCGCATATTCTTGATTAAGCGCAAAAAAGCCACCATGAAGGTTAATGGACAGAGAGGATAGGACAATTTTCGATAGGCACTGGATCCATGTGTGAATTTCGGGTCGTGTGTGCATAGGGATTCGCCCAGACGTGATAACAAAAAGCCAGGGAATCATCTGTGCGAAATTCGGAAACCAGAAACCATATTGTAAAGCGGAAAACAAGAACAACAATGAAGGAAATAAAATAGCGACATGGCAGGCGCTGCAGCTTATTATCCGTGGCAATCAATGCAGAACGGTAATTGAATGAAGAAGTAAACGTTGAAGACATGCTGACCAATTCATACACTCCATTCAACAAAAGGCAGAGAAAAATGAGACCGGGACATGTTTAAAATCAGCCAAAGTTGAGCGAATATTCAAGAAATCAGAGAGACATACACATTACTAAGGACACCAGACTATCTATCGGAATGGCCGTATTATTTATTGTGAGAAGGAAAGGATTAACAAAAATAAAGTTTCGCATTCAAATGGAAACAATGAAGACGAAAACTAAGAAAAGATCACCTGGATGGAGCGATGGAATTCGGGATATTATTTTCGGTAGCGGAGGGCAGAAAACGTCTATTCTGAAACAGTGAAGGCTGTGATTCAACGGGACCCGGAGCGAAGACTGCTGATTTAGGACGAGAGGACGATGCAGGTGGCTGTTGTGCTTGTTCGAACAAGTGACTGCCGGATAAACGGTTGGTCTTATACGAATGGTCTCTTGCCGATGACGGGTTTGCCGTGAACCGCCTGGCATGGTGTGGCTCAGTATCACGTGGATAGGAGGAATGGACACTGCGAGTACCATCTGTAAAGGGGTAGAAAGAGATGAAACATTACTATAGGATGTGAGGGAATCGACATGACAATAGAACTGTTATTTTATTAAATGGGCGCGGAATCTGGTTTGACTCAAGTCTCATTCAAGCAGATTGAAAAGCGGATAGTGTAGAAGGGAGAAAAGTGAAATGAACAGTAGACATATTCCCTTATAAAACTGATTGTACTTATTCTTGAACCGACATTGTGTACTTAGACAGAGTCATTTGCACTCGTTTTTATGAGACCTCTTCCGCTACGCACGAGGGGACTTTAGTCCGTCGCGAATGTATGACAGCTAAGCATCGAGGCAGTTGGCAGACGCGCAAAGAAACAAATAACTAGTAGTGGTTCACACGATAGGATTGCCATCGGGACAACTTTATCGGCAGCAGTCTGTACAACTAGGGGAGATGGTCCACTACGGCAGATTAATGGAGGCATGGTTACTATAGATTGCAACGCTCGTTACAATCACTGATGAGGTTATTACAGAGGGTTGATTGATTCTCAATCACCTTTCTACAGGGTTACTGAATAAACGAAAACCGGAATGGTTTGCATACGATTATTGCAAATATTAAGCCATAACTACGCATCGGGGCAACTCGTTCAGCACCCCATACAGCTAAATTGACTGACAATTGGTAACTGGTTGCAGGCGAGAGCAGACTGTAGTCACACTACCATTATGCTCTGTTTACACCTGTCTAGGCATTGGCGACCTGACAGTATCTCATCCCCACGTGTAGCCTATGCTGGAACGGCGTTACCTGCTACCTTACTTGTGGTTTGATCCAACCGATGCATCTCGATTGCCATGAGTGACGACGCATCAATGTCTCCGTTTTTAACCACAGTGAATAGACAGTGATAAACCCATGCCATCCAGGTCCAAATAAAAGAATAAATGAAAATGGGACCGCCGTGATTTTGTTTTTATACCTGGATAGCGATGGTGCCGGCCGCCGCAACGAGAAAATGTTGCAAAAATGTGAGCTCATTCAAACCGGTTTTAATCGTTCCAATGATGGCACAAATTAAATGTCATTGGATAGAGATGTTGGGGTTAATGCATGTGATGGCGTGTCGTGAAGGGTTAGTTTCATTCCTTATGTAAAGGAATGGGCAGTAGGGTCAAGCAGCGACACAGATTATCATCAAACGCAAAAAATGGATCATGCAAAAATAAAGCAATACTACGACGAAACACTCAAAAGATGTCATTGCTGATACAACCACGTTTAACCACATTTTCACGGACGTGTGTTTTCGCGTTAGTTGTGACCTGCGTATTGCATTGACAATCACTAGGTCACTGCGGCCTGGGTGCCAACATCGCTTTTATTAGACTCGTGCCTTAGGCTCAGCAATCCAACGTATGGTATGGTATGAAAGCACAAGCCTGATCCATGCAAAGTGCCGCACAGTCAGAGACTACACGTGGACTGAGATACTGTCAGGTTGCCCAGGCCTAGACAGTGTACTGGGGCAGCTGACGTTTCATGAGGCAATGCTGGTGATTTCATATAAAACACACTTAACTCCGTGGGTAGTTGATTGTAACAACTGTACCGTCTGTAATTCAATGCTTAAGCTTGCACACGCCCTTGTTGTATGAAATTAGTAAAGGAAAGAAATTTGACATGTGCTGAAAAGTAACAATGGGCCCCAGTGAGGTAAGTACAACCACAGCTATTTGAAACATGTATCACGCGTAAAGAAACTACATCAAGTAGAACGATGGTTACCGAGATAGACGTTATCAAAAGATCCGCTGGCTCGATGCGCAGTGTTTTGGTGCATTCGTGTTGTCCGTTGATCGGGATATAGCCCAGATTGCAGATCACGATGATCACTGTCAACGGTTTTTGACCCCACGGTTGAGCATGTTGATCCTTTCTTAGAACCGATCTGGATGTTAGAGGGAGAGCTCATTGCAGCAGGATTGACAAAATAGCCAGTTGAACAGGAATCGTGGCGTCGGTCTTCATCGTTGGCACATTGAAAATTTGGGCCGGGTGTTTCTAGCAAACGTTCGTTCGAGCACATATCACCCAGAGAATTGTTCGATGTGGGTTGATTCTTGTTCAACATACGTTTCACGGTGCGATAGCGGTCGTACAAGGGTCGCATGATCATGCGTTCTTCCCGCCCTTTCGGTCTTCCGTGGAGGTTTTCAAAGTACAGTAACGCTTTCTGGAGCGCTAACTTTTCTTCTTCGACCTACCACAAACAGATGAAAAATCACTAAAATTTGCAAAAGCAAGCATCGGACAACTATAAACACACCATAAGTGAAACGACCCGACGCCAGGATAGATCCATGTTTAGTAACGGATCCCTGGCTAGCGAGAATAATTGGGAAAATGCTCCTGAAATACACCCCAACGACTGTCTAACACGCATAGGAAGCTATCTTTAATAAGCATTCACATGAAAACTTGTCACGCAATATTAAAATACAGTGAACGCGCACGGAGCACGCGCTAAATGCAATTTCAGCTGTAAAGACTGCATATCTAAAAGGAGGGCTTTGTAGAAAAGTGACAACGATGCATGGATGACAAGGCAACACTACAGCAATACGGTATGTTAATAAGGGATTGATAGATTTGACTGTATGTAAACCGTCTATAATCCCCATTAAAGTACCCACATTGACAGCAGACGAAAAGGAACACTAAGCAATCCCTCTCTCACCATTAAAACTGTGGATTATTTTTTCGTAAGTATACCCACACTAATTGATGAACACCCATCAATCACCATCAATGGTAAAGCAGTTAAAGACGTCACGCAATTCGTCTACCTCGGCGGCCTTGTTTCGATAAGTGGTGGCACGGGCGAAGACATAGTCGCCAGAATCGGCAAAGCAAGATACGCGTTCATAGCTTTGAAACACATTTGGGAGTCGAAGGTTCTATCAAAACGCACGAAACTCCGTATATTCAGAAGCAACGTCAAATCCGTGCTACTCTATGGATCGGAAACCTGGCGAGTGACAGCAAAGTCTTCTGGCCGCTTGCAATCATTCCACAATAATTGCCTTCGTCGAATTATTGGGGTAAAATGGCCAGAAAAGATAAGGAATCAAGACCTGTGGCAGATTGCTGCTGAGGACCCGATCGCCCAGCAGATCAGTAGAAGAAAGTGGAGATGGGTTGGGCACACCTTGCGGAAACCTTATGATGACATCACGCGTCATGCTCTGGTATGGAACCCAATTGGGAAGAGACGGGTCGGACGCCCAAGGCTATCTTGGAAGCGCTCGCGGGAAGAGGAAATCCGCAAGTGTGGACTTAACTGGAATAAACTGGATGCTATGGACAGACCAAACTGGAGACAAGTTGTCGAGGCCCTATGTTCCTCCAGGAACTCAAGGGACTAAGCAAGCAGCAAGTAAGCATACCCACACACTACACGACCTGGTTGATTGTCGCTGGTAATCAGCTGCGACAAGCCAGAAAAAAGGTGACACAGCGAATTTGGTACGACCCGGAATAGCTGACAGCGTCTCAGCCGGCGTTCAATCCATAACTGCAGGCTGCTTTGTTCACTCGACTTGTGATTTAAAGCATAGCGTGGAAAAAAACAAATAGGTTGTGACAATCCGGTTTAGAAGGATGAAAGCTCTACACAAAAATAACAGAAAAGCAATAAACGCTTGTGGTTTGAATCGAATACAAGGAGGCTATATTGATAACCGTTGACTTAATAATAGTTATAAGTTGAAAGACTATCGAAGAAAGCGTACTTGTTTCGGGGTCATTTGCTCGAGTGATTCTGGTCGGTTGGCAGAAATGCGCTTCTCCGCGAGGCGATGCACGAGGACTTCAAATGTGTCGGTCAGCGATTGTTCGGGTCCACGAGAAACACGGCCGGGTGATTTGTGATTTGACGAACTTGCAGCATCTAAAGATCCTCGTAAAGGAAGTGACGATTTGACATCGCCGAAGGACAAGGTGCTGGTCGTCGAAGCCCATGGATGAGGCTCAACATCTAACGATTTGGTGCGTTGCTTTGAGGCTAAAATGAAGAAAATTACGGTGGTAATAATAGCCTCAAATGAAACACATATTCAACGTTGCATCGATATTGAAAGACAAGACGATAGCGCATCATTTTTGATCGGAACCGCGTTGTTGATCTCCATCAGCCTACGTCAACAATGGATGTGCATCGCAAGCGCTTGAGTATCTAAAACTCCACTGGACAGTACTATTCTGAAGTTACAGTAACGCGCACTGGTGTCGGCATTATTTACGTTCAGCAGTCGTGTGCATCACAAAAAGCGACACACCACCGTGCCATCAACGTGAAACTCAAACCGACGTAGCACGAGAAACCGATATAGAATGGCATCATTGATGCGATGCGTAGAAGGATTGAGTAGAGGGACATCGGATAGATCAAGCATCACAGAGTTATGTGTGGGATGTGATATTGTTTGACGCAACGGAGTCAGGCGAAAACTCAGATCAAAACAGATTCTCACTACCGTGACTTGTTGTTGGCCTCCTTCGGTCGATATCGATCACAAGCACATGATGGCTCATACAGCCGGGACCATACCCACACAATAAAGTGGCGCTGCTGAAACTACGCGGTTCAATGTCCGATGTCTCGTGGGGCCGCGCAATTTGACAGATGCGCGGAAATAAGCCCTTTCATGAAAACTGTTTAAATTCAGTAATATGCTATTCGTACCCAGTGACCGCGAAATCCTTATTGGAACTAATAGTTTCTACGAGCAATAAAGAGGCTGACTGGAAATTAGTGGAAAGGGTATCGGCAAAACATGCAGACATCCTGATCCAGTGAGGACACGTATGTGTGGGGTGCAATGGTCTATTCAGTACAACTGGGATTCGGGATTAGGCATATTGTCTTTCCCCGATATTAACCCTTTCAGGACGGATGTAACCTTTTGGTTACATGAACTTCGCAAGTCATTTTAAGCTAATTCTAACTGAATTTTCCGAATTTTTTTTGCACGGCGGCATACAGAATTTTGTCAACTGCAGGGTGGTTCTCTTCTTTGTTCGCAATCATCATTGACTTGTCCACAGTGAAAGAGAAAGTATGTGCTGGTACGGGTTTCGAACGTATCCTCACAATTCGCAGTTTTGTGAGCCGAATAAAAATCGTGTGAAAGTCTCAGTTATTATAAATTTTGTTCCAATATAAACTTAGTCATGCCTACAAAGACATTATGTAAAAAAAATTGGAATAAATCAGAAAATCTTCGAAATGCGTTGCGTTTAAATAGATGTAACCTTTATGTTACATCCGGCAGAAGTCACCAAAATCGTACAGGCCTGTTGGAAGTGTCTCACGACCGTGTAGCGCTCATTGTTTCCATGGCAGATCGCACGATCGATAACTGCGGACACTTACTCATACGCCCACGACCCAGATTTCCTCTGATAGGCATCCATGGTGACCTAACTGGTATAATCAAAGTTCCTAGTTATCGAACTTACTGGAAAAAAGGCTTAAGCCTTAAAGTAGTTTCGAGTAATATGAGTCGAGACAGATATGAGGAGATAAAGCGCTATCTTCACTTTATTGATAACATTTTGCAGAAGGAAGATGGCAACAAAGATGACAAACTATTCAAAATTCGATCAATTATGGATTCCATCAAATCGAACTGTCAGAAACTTCCACAAGAAGAACATCAAGCCGTGGATGAACAAATCATTCCTACCAAAGCGCATATCTCCTTAAAACAATACAATCCAAGAAAGCCACATAAATGGGGGTATAAAGTCATATCTAGAGCAGGATCGAGTGGCCTTATTTATGACTTCGAGATTTATACGGGGAAGGATCGGAAGAAGGAAGATGTCGAAGTTGGAGTGTCATCAACCTACGCACTTCGGCTTGCTGAAGGTATACCCAAGCACAAGAACTACAAGTTATTTTATGATAACTGGTTCTTTTCATTGGGCTTATCAAGGAAGCTACAGGAATCTGGTATTCTCAATGTGTCTACCGTCAGTGTGAACAGGCTGAAAAGATGTATACTGGAGAATGATAAACTGCTACAAAAAGATGGGAGAGGAAGTTACGACTTCAGAGTTGAAATCAATAGTAATATAATAGCTGTGAAGTGGTTTGACAACAAACCAATTCACCTACTTTCTTCATATGCGGGAATAGAACCGGCTGATACAGTGATGAGATGGGATCGAAAACAGAAGTCATATGTAGAAGTTGGTAGACCTTTCGTTGTAAAAGAATATAACAAATTCATGGGGGGAGTCGATTTGTGCAATATGTTGATCGAACTTTATCGTCCCGATTTCAAGTCGAAGAAATGGTACATGAGGATTTTTTCTGTGTAAAAGGATTGACTAAAGTGAGGTGTCAAAAATGCGATGTAGCTCTGTGTCGGACCTACGACAAAACATGTTATAGAGGCTATCACACAAAAGTACATTGCAGTGCCATAAGGAAATGACGCCTGAAAACTGATAACTTCTGCCGGATGTAACCAATTGGTTACATTTTGTTATTTTCTCAATTATGTGAATATCACAAACTTTTTATATTATTTGTGTTATTTGACCCCTGGGCAACTCGTTTCCGAAGAAAAATATTTTATTTCGGGTTAGAAAATAATTCAGGCATGAAAGGGTTAATTGAGCAACTTCGAAATAACAGCATTCCTAACGGTGGCAAATTATTGAATTTCATTCCAGATCAGAAACTTTGTTGGAATATTATAAAGGCTCTCTATTTTTGTTCGCTTTTCCGTTCAATTGTACGGCTTCACGTGATTCTACTTCAGATCAGGTATTGACAACATTTAATGGTTTAATGTTTTGAGATTTATGAAATCGGACAAGGAAAACAGGTAGGGTATAGACTAGTGTTGCCTTTGCCTCCGTATTGAACAAGGTAGTAGAGCTCGAAAGTCTAAAAAAGTAATTTAGCTGATTCGTCCAGCGAAAAGTACGTGTCTTATCTTGAGTGGTCATGATATGTCGTCCTGTTCACGAACGAGATCAAATCGATTACAGGACAGAAGCAGTAAATTTGAAGAACGAATGTAGACTAAAATGGACCTGGTTTCACTGAGGATAACAGTTGTCAGCTTATCACAATCCCAGGGAATGTGTCACAGATAGCGCCTAAAGCATGTATCGAATGCCTAACTGCCATTCTCAAAGATGGGGAAGGACAGGACTTAACAGCTACGGGGTTTATAGAAGAGTGAACACAAACAAACTGTGATGAGGGGCATACACTTAGAATGGAACATGCATTCAATCAAATTTCGTGAAAGCGTTAGAAAAAAAGAAGCCCGGGGATGCGAGAGGCAGCCTTGACAGAGCATGTATGTTAGATACAGGTGACAAGGTCGATTGAGAAAATGTAGATGTGTTAAGACGCGGTGTTGACCCGTATAGCCAACGCCTATATGCGGAAGCAATCGAAATCGTTGAGGCTTGTGGCCAATAAGGTGTATGGGGCAGAAATCGCCACCATCTGGCGCGCAGCACTGTAAGGTAAGGTAAGAAAGCACAAGCATGATCCAGGCAAAGTGCCGCACAGTCAGAGATTGCACGTGGGATAAGATACTGGCAAGTTGCCCAGGCCTAGACAGATATGAGGAAGAAAAAAGAACAGGAAATGGTAGTGAGACTCCAGCCTGTTTCAGCATGCAGCTCACTACCTCTGGCCAATCAATTTAGTACGGTGTTAGCCGCACAGCACGAAGTACTGCACTGAGGTGAAACTAAGTAGCTATTTGTTATGATGGATGAATCGTCGATGCCGCAACCCAGAGAGACAGTCGTTACACTCTATCAATCTATGCGTTGTTCTTAACCCAGCATTCAGGAAAACAGAACAAGGAAGGAATGTAGCGCCGATCGGGAGTCCAAGGTCCAAGCGCACAGTGTGTGCGGACATGGTTTGTATTTATATGGCAACAACAGAGTGAACGTGTGAGAGTCCACCATAATAGTGGGAACAACGGAAGTTGGTTGTCGTGGGCGAGTCAGACAATTTGAATGTAGTGAAGATGATAATTAGATAACGATAATTATATTTTTTAACTTGTTTAACCATAATCCCATTATTTATGCACTTTTACACACGTGAATCAATGATCCTGGTCATGTCTACGTGACTTGTCACCCCATAGGCTTATTATAGGCTACTCACCGGTAAGGTCAACCCCGAGGTGGTGGTTTGAATACCACTTAATCATGTTCCATGTCCCGACTATCACCATTGGTGTGGCAAAGCTTTTGTGTTCGAAGCGAAACATGACCCCAAAATTGCCTCAACCGATTGCATACAAACTGATTTCCATTACGACTACTGCGGTCAGTTTTCCGACACATTGGAATCCGGCCATGTTCAATATAACTGCAAAACGAGACTCACTGTAGTCAATTCGGTTAGTCGAAGCGAGCGTGGATGAATCAACCGACTCGCCACGTTCCGTGATCGAGCCCGAATTCACGGCAACGTTGGTTGGTGAAGAATAGCTGGTTACCGGAAGTGCGTGGTTATCTGCCTCGTGGATGGTTGGGTCGGATTCGTTTAGTTGCGGTGCACTGATTCGAAGCGCTTTGATCTTCGCGCGAATGTAGCTCAGTTCATCCATCAGATCTCGAATCTACCGTGAGTAGAGAAAAGAGACAAGCGTTTACGGGAAACAAAAAGACAATGATGGGAACGGAGGTACACCGTGTGAAAACAAAACCACATAGTTTAAACTCGAAGAGTGCACAAAGTCAGCAAAAGTATCGGCTAAAGACTGGCTGCTTCCCGAGATGAGATTATATAGCAGTGAAACCAGCACCATCAGTGGAAGACGTGTACAGACGCTTGATGCGTTTCAATTACGGAGCATTCGTCGAATCGTGAGAAAAACTGAAGAGGGACAACACAATAAATTCTGGTCTGCTTTCTAAATTGGTGTGCATATCATATTCAGGCTACCTCAGCTGCACCGTCTACGATAGCCGGGTCGTGCTACATAATCGAAAACGGTAATACGCCAAAAGAGTTAATTTAAGGGGGTGTAAGAACAGGTAGTCAACCGTGCGTTCGTAAGAGAGAGATAAAGATAAAAACGCACAACACTAACCCTCCGAGTTTTGAAGAACTTGCACTTGGTCTCTCACTCTACGGTGGGAAGGATCAGCCGCCTTCTAAACAAGGATCACAAAGACACTGCATACTGCGGTGAATGTCGCGAAGGTTATTGTTACACTCGGTTCGGAGTATACAGTTATGTGTAGTGGTGTGGAGCATGAAAAATATTCGCTCGACATCGACAAAGCAGGTCAACAAAAACCAGAACTTTATATCGGTGCCACGTTGGCAGTAAATCACCGAGCACTCGTGTAGGAATTGCGTTTTTGAATCAAGCTCAATAGATCAAAACCGCACAGTGAATGCCAAAGGGAACATAGATCAGTTAAACGTAACCTGGAGGTTTAGCAGAGGACCTCGATGATTCGGTCGATTCGTAAATGTTTCTTTCACACGAAAGCAGAGGGTATCATTGGGGAAAAGGAGCTAATTTACCAAAAATAATTCAGAATCGAGTTCCTACAGCTGACAACTAACGACATCTTTAAGACGAAATTGTTTTTAACAGACAGACAGCTGATGCGACAATTTTCCTTTATTTTCAATCCAACCCATTGCTTTTTGGATGAAGCTGTTTAGCCGAAGGCTCTGATCGAAAACTATGATTATTCATTTGTGTGATATAACAGAGCCCCTACGAGTAGAGCTGCAGTAATCAAATTAAACAAAACAATTTTGTTGAAAACAAAAATTTCACGTAAAATATCCCTGGCTTAAATGTAGACAATGTATTTAACAACAAGCATACCATACATGCATTACATACATACATACATTCATACATACATACATACATACATACATACATACATACATACATGCATACATACATACATACATACATGCATGCATACATGCATACATACATGCATACATACATACATACATGCATGCATACATACATACATACATGCATGCATACATACATATATACATGCATACATACATACATGCATACATACATACATTCATACATACATACATACATACATACATACATACATTCATACATACATACATACATACATACATACATACATACATACATACATACATACATGCATACATACATACATACATGCATACATACATTCATACATTCATACATTCATACATTCATACATACATACATACATACATACATACATACATACATACATACATACATACATACATACATACATGTCAATGATAATTTAAAATACACGGATAACGGCACAATATACAGGACGCTTTCCATTCTTTGGTTTAACGCGCAAAACATGGAATATAGTTAAAAATCAACAAATAAAATAGGCTGGCGTCCATACACATCGACATGCTATAAGATTTCGAAACAACTGTCAATAGGGCTGCCACAAATGTCCAATTCCGTATGGTTCGAATAGAACAGTCGGGATCTTTATCCAAATAAAAAGAATTAAATCGCACTAGACGTGTGCCCTAAGATTTAAAGACTCAAAGGAGGCATAGAAAACCACAGCATTAAGTTTCTAATCACGCAGCTAGTAGGACAGACTAAATCAACAATAGCATGTTCGTCGAAAAGAAAATCCCTATTATAGAGACGAAACGAAATTTATAAAACAAGTCTGCATACTGAAAAAGCCGTACCGTGGCATCCGCGCGTTTCTCCAGCGTGCTCGGACGGTGACCCCAAGCACCTTCGAACTGACGTTCGTAATCTCGCAGTCGGACTTTGAGCTCGTGCAAACGCTGCGTCAGACGATTGACTAGATGGTCATCCACACCAGATTCCAAAGAATTTGCCTGAAAAATATATGAAATAAAAAGATTGGGATTTTTAAAGAAACCATAAAAACCAACCGTGACGTCAAAGAATGAAAAATAAATATTATTCAAATATTGCAATTATCGCGCGACGGAAAGCGTGTTACAATCCATCACGTGGAAACTAGTTGTGACCACATAATACGTGGATGAGAAAATAAATTCAATTAAACGCAAGACGACATAGATATACAGTCGATTGGTAAATCTGTATCATAGACGTGTAAAACGAATGATTTTAATCGGGTTAATCGCACACGACAAGTTGCAGGTTATGATGACTGACGCCTCAAAACCAGTTTGCTCCGGGCAGATGGAGCTCTTCAGCCTGGGAGGGCAGTCCATCTCAGGGAAGGAAAACCCTGATTCCAAACCTCCGCTGCCTTGCTGCATACCCGATTGCGGGAAAGGCTTCGGGAGTAAACCGTGAGGAAAAACCCTTGCTGCCTTGCAAGTTGCACCTGGTCATGCAAAGGCTAGAGAGGCATGCTCGAACAACCGCCGAGGCACTTCAAGAGAGGCGCAAGAACGCTCAAAAGACAAAAAAGATAAAAAACGGCGTGTAAACAGACAGAAAAAACCCTTTTTTCTTTCATCATGTACCCTCTTCACGGTATACTTGTTGGCACATCGTCTGTAAAGACTTGTGTAATAATAATATTAATAATAATAATAATAATAATAATAATAATAATAATAATAATAATAATAATAATAATAATAATAATAATAATAGGTTATGATTGTGTGTGGAAGGATGGCATATAGTATGCGATGGATAAATCAGATCAGGAAATGTTGATTAAAACGGCTACTGACTTACAAGAACATTTGGATGATTATCATAAAATGAAGCTCGCCTATTCGGTACAAATCGACCTTCGACAGGAGATAAGTTGGCATCTTCCGAATTCGGAGATGTTCCATTGCACACGGTCGGCGAACCTTTTGATTCGTTGGAAGGCGCAGGAGATCCAATCAAGTGCTCCTCAATACACATACGGATGGCCGCCGCAAGCCCTGCCGAAAACTCATTCGGCTTCATGGAAGTTGATTGTGTGGACAAGGGTAGTCGGCTACCGGGGCTCACGGCCCCGTCATTCTTGGCAGTGGTTGAGTGCGAAAAACTATCCGTTTCGGAAGAATTTGAATCGGGGAATCTTTAAAATCAAAACAACGCATTCGGTAACTGAACATCCCTGAACATCATTTGAAAAAAGATGCAACTATGGGTAACAAAAATAGAGAAAGCATTACTGAAAAATAACCAGTAGATTCAGTTTGAACACTTGTAAGCACAACTGTAAAATCAACGGAGACAATTACCTACCGTGAGTTTCGGCGATTGGCCAAAAACGAAGGGGAATAATTCCCGTTCATTTGGATTGGTGAACCCGGTTTGAGCGCCATGTTTGTGTGCGCGGGAGCTGACATGCGGAAAAGTTTTTGCGAATGCTCGACAAGCACTGAGATCACATTGTTTACGACAGCTTGATCGTGAATCTTCTACAAAGGGGATACAACGTGTAAGAATAATGATCCAGTCTAGTTCACAGTGAAATGAGGCAAAGCATTGCGGCAAAATGCACACAATTCTCTAATGCCAACTTCAAATTAGTGAGCTTAATTTTTCCTAGTAGTTGTTGTGATTGACCTTGTCATAATGTTTCAGAGTTGGTAGATAATATTTGCAGAATATATGCAAGGTTCCAAATCGCAGTTAAGTGACGTTGCTCATGGTTAATAATTGATAATTCGATGAACACTAAACAACATGGAGCAAGGATTTCTAATACACACCGTACTTCTGTCAATACTACTGATCATTATTTGAATACATTTCCATCGTGATGTTTGCACTCGTCAGGTAGGGACAGTAGGGTCAGCATCCGCATGCGCTTCAAAGTTAAATAATATTAACAAAGTTGCGTATGTATGACACTATTGGATAAGGTTAGTAGAACCAAACTGTTCAAGCACATGTGTGCAAACACGTGTAGATAGACAAAGTTTTACTTGAATACCAGTTACATTAGTTTCGTACAACGAACCACGGTGCTCAAACATAGAATTACATAGTGATTCCTCGTCAAGCACTCAAACAGCTTATGGATGACCGAAGTAATGTGATGCTCACATCCCCCGCACTTACATACCGTTTAAACCCATGATCGTGAACAAAAATGATCATTTGCAGGCATTTCCATCGCACACACACAACACACGACTGGTTTCGTGCTGTTTGCACCTGTTACGTAGGGACAGTAAGATCAAGATCCGCATGCGCATGAAACAGTGGAAGAAAGGTAAACAAGTTGCGCTTTTATGCCGTCGTTGTTAGTACAACCAATCTGTTCAAGCACGTGTCCACACATGTGAAGATAGAGATTAAACCCATGAACATGAACAAAAATGCTCATTTACATGCATTTTCATCGCACACACACACACACCCCACGACCGGTCTCGTGCTGTCTGCGCCCAACATGTAGGGGCAGTATGATCCGAATGCGCTTGAAACAGTGGAAGAATGAGAAACAAAATGCGCTTGTATGCCACTGTTGGGTAAGGTTGGTACGACCAACCTATTCAATCAGGCGTGTCCAAACACATATTGGGATGGTTTAAAACCATGATGCTAAAATACATGCATTCACGCCACACACACTCACATCTCACGACCAGTTTCGTGAGCTGAGTTGCGACGCAGCGATTAATCTGTATTTTCGGGGAATTTTTGACTCCAATCAAATAACGTTCCGGCAAATGCACTCTAAATCATGGGTTACCGATTTTCCTGTATGAATCGTGAGAAGCTTTCGAGTGTGTGGTTAGATAAATGATATTGTAATTGCTTCGTGAAACAAGCTGTTTAGTTTCTTACTCAACGGCAATTATCCCAACCGAAAATAGAAGGAAATACGAAAGTAGTGCGGCTCACATTATTCTCGGGATTTAAACGAAAGACATTGGGTCCAAAGACGATGCCTAGAGCTTCAATCGACATTTTGTTCTCCACACGATGGTCCAAAACTTTGGCGAGAAATTGACACAGACTCTGTAGAAGTGCGTAATTAGGAGTCGGCAAGCGTGAGAGCAGCTTTTCAATTTTGAACAGTCCAGCGGATTTGTTATCCAGATAGCATCCGTAAGCCTGTGAGCGAAAATGATATTCGGAAATGGGGAACATCGTTGAAATGATGAATAAATGGACCTCGCACCGTTTGCTTGAGCAACAAAATGACTTATACTAAAATTCCAAAGTTTGGGATTCGGAACATTATGGATCCCAGTGGGATTTTGGTCAGTAAAACCAAACAATACAAGCCGTAAACTGATATCGAGTACACATATCTGAACATTATACCAATAACGTATAAGCACACCACAAGAAAATCCACGATGCTAACCCGAAGACAAAGTGAGCTAAATTGCTTTCGGTTCCTGTAACAAATGTTAAGAAACAGACAATGCGAAGATTGGAGCGAAATCAGCACAAGTGCCCGAATAATTAATAAACAGAATAGCATACCGTTTAACTCGTTTTGAGACAAGATATATCATGCAAATTGTAACCTGGGGTCGTGACCTGTTCGATATTTTTTTTTAATTTTTGGCGAAATTATTGCAAATGCTAAAAATACGTTTATACGAATAAAGCCAATTTCTTTTTCATTCTTCTACTGCCACAAGGCATGCGGATACTGGTCCTACTGTTCCAACCTGACGAGTGCAAACAGCACGAAACTGGTCTTGGGCTGTGTGATGGAAATGCATGCGAATGAGTATTTTTTTTAAATTATACTGTGTGTGTGATGTGAAAGCACAAGCCTGATCCAGGCAAAGTGCCGCACAGTCAGAGACTGCACGTGGGCTGAGATACTGTCAGGTTGCCCAGGCATAGACAGATTGTCCAGGCCTAGACAGATACTATACTACGTTTACTTAAGATCGATCCAATTTAGCAGAGGTTCCGGCATAAATCATTTTATACTAAATCGATTCAAATTCTAAAGCATGCTTCAAAAAATTCGACGCTCAGCTTTACATGCAGTGAAACACCAAGAATGAAAAATAATATGGAGCAGGGTCAGTCTACAAAGTGATTAACTGAATAGCGTCATTGCAGGGTTTGTTAACTGTTAAATGAAGCTGACTCATAGCTTAAGTAGATCAAATCCTTAAAAGCTCCACTGGCAAGTCTGGACACTCCGTCTTTCCAGATAGAGCTTGCGTGAAACTTTGATGTGGTGCATGACAGTCAACCCGCGAGCAATTTATAGTGCCGATGCTTCTTAAGGTGCACACAAAATTAGAAGGAAAGAGTATCCCAATTAAAGTGCTGTTTATCAAGCCAAGGTCGCCATCCTTACCTAACTCAGAATTATGTGAAGGATAGAGCAGAATCAAAATAGACGAGAATGTCTGTTCCATTCGACGTTTAGGCGCCTCAGCCAAATCGGTTTCTGCTTATTCTTCAATATATTCCGTACCACAAAAATGAAACGACAAGCAAGGAAATAGCTTGAAAGTTTCCGTTTGCAGTGGCATTCGTTTTCAAATCGATATTTGGGGTTTAGATACTGATGTTTTAACATCGGAAAGCAGCTGGCTGATTTCATCATCTGCATTTCGCGAATAAGTCGTGCTAAAATAATATCGAGATTTATATATTTATGAATAGCCAGCGGTAACAATTCATTCGAACTATACACAAAGTTGATCACGATTGTTCAGAATGGAAGCATTCAACTCGAGTTTCGCTCTTATTCGAGCTCATCAGCAGTGCATATACCCCCGCCTCAGATGGGACTCGAACTTCCGAATATCACCATCGGGATCCATGTTAACAGCATCAAAAACAGGCAAAAAGATCAAACAATTAACCCAAATAGCATCGAGAACTTGTGGATTGAGACGCTGTCGGAGTTTAATGACGGGATATACAGCAGTGATGAAGTTACAGTAATCGTTAACTGAAACAAATTCAAGAGATATAGATGAGAAACGGAGATTTCCGGGAGTCAAAAAGAAAAGAAAAAAGTAGCAAAGCAAAGTAGTCGATGCAAATGGTTAGCATCAGCGATTTCAAATGGCAAGATAGTACACGGACCTAGTCGTGTTGTTTTATTTGTCGAGTGCGGTGTGTAGTAGGAAAGAGCTATTTATAATCGGTAAAAATACTATGCAAAATAAAGCGTGTTAGTCGATTTTGAAGTAATTAAGAAAATAAAAAAGATACAACAAGGAAGTTTACCTCAACAAACAGCGTGGTCAACTCCGCTGGAACCAAACCGTTTGGCAGTTCGCGTAAATATTGTTTTAGCAAGCTAGCCACGGAGAACACATCGACCGAGTGCTCAGACTTCGAGTACATTTCTGACAGATCGGAAACTCGCCAAACCGTGCCGCGTTGATCCATTGAGTAGCGTAATGTTTCCACCGTGCGTGAATTTCCATTGACCCGAAAAATACCCTCTGCTTCCAATCCGCCGTGTTTCAATAAGAAATCAAAGATATCCATTACAACCACGGGTATTTCAGTTTTATCTCTTTCGATGACATGGCAAAGTGGCAGGCCGAACGTTTGAGTAAGTTGAACAGTTGATGATAAGGGCTTCTTTTTGGTTGTATTATTTCCGGAAATTTTCTTCATTAATTTTTCCATAACCTATGGAAGTATATGTATGCATAAAAACACAAGTCTGATCCAGGCAAATGCCGCACAGTCATAGACTGCGCGTGGGCTAAGACACTGTCAGGTTGCCCAGGTCTATACAGACATGAGAAAGAAAATAGAAACAGAAATGGCAATGAGATTCCAGTGGGTTTCAGCATGGAGCTCACTACCGGTTGCAAATCAATTTAGCGCACAGCACGGTACAATACTGCACGATTGCATATCCGTGCAGGGTAATATAAGCAGCAGATATAAGAAAAGCAAACCACGATGCTAAAAACTCAGAGTGAAAAACAGCTACTTAGGGTGGAGGTGACAGGAAATATAGCACAGATTAGTAAAAAAATATAATTTATAAAACCAGCCAATGTGAGTTAAAGGGATTTAAAAGAATCTATAGAGCGCCACTGCCTCTCCGATTTCAATTATAGCAGTTTAGAGGTATGCTTCATTAAAGTGCGCTTATACGACCGAAAGCCAATTTAACAAGGAAGCTCACAGTTAAAACCTGACCAAGTCAGTTCGAATAAGTAAAAACGGACCTTAAAAGATCCACCGAACTTAAACAGTTAAGAGACTTTGTAATTTAAAGAAACTGATTCGCCCGCAGACAAATATTGGTCTTACGATTGTGTTGAAGACAAAGTTTATCAACTATGGACGACAGCGTGTATCGATAAGTAGGAAAAGTTTTGTGCAATATTTGCTGGTTGGAGTTAGAGTATATTAATATATTGCTTCAAAACCGAAAATTTCGTGGTCTGCGTATACATAGATTAAAATTAAGGAAATTTGTCACGCACTAGCACTTAAGATAAGGATGATAATATGTTAAAAATGCGGAGATGGACTGAAATGATAGAAGGTAGAGCAGTATCTAGAATTAAAGTTTACTCAACCTATACATGATTAAAATGAATCGCAGAGAGTAAAGGTTACGCTGAGAGCATTTTGACCGGAGCAAACAGTACAAGTACTATTGCAGTGTAGAATTGATGCTTGATCAATCGGACATTACCACACTTTTGTATGTGTCCACACTTAATCTATTTGAATACAATGTTCCTGTTGGGTTGTGAATTCACACATACATTAAGCATCATTCGATGGGACGAATATTGTTCTGTATTATCCATGAACCGTGATAATCATCAAGCAGATCATTTAACAGATCAAGAATGAAATGGACAATGGCAAAAATCCACGCCATATAGCTAGCAAAAGCGCCAAGCTTTGTGCAAAGCGAAATAACTGATATACATAACCACTTAAACCGCGTAGTCCAGCAATCCAGCGGAGCTCAACCTTGAAAATGGACAATCTCGTGAGCTACCGGCATTTCCGTTGAATGATTAATTCTTCCGATGAGCATGTGAAAACAGCCCATTAATTATTAACTCCACATTCCGAATGATCAGTTGAAATGCAACCACATAGAGGTCAAATTCAACCATTAATTCACGTAACACAGTGGTGGCGTATATTTAACATAGAAACGCTTCTCAATATCTGTATACACATAACATAATTTGTTCGGGATAAAAAAACCATGATAACATTTGAAGAATAAATGATAACAGCGAAATTTCACTAAGCATATGTATTATAAATATATTTATTTGAAAAGCTACATACTACATATGCTTAGCGGGGTAACTCCTCACACAGCAATTATAGTTTTTTGACACAAGATACCGGGGTTTTATTGCAATCAAATTATGGTACGCATAATTGGTACTTTAGACAGTCATCAGGAAACACAAACAGTTGGAAACTGTACAATCGACGTAAATTTTCCAAACTTTCAAAATCTGCAACATATAATAGTTGCAGCTTCATGTACACACAATATTGTTTTATGAGCATACAGATATGCCGCTAAACATGCTAAATTGAATTGCAACCGGCAGTGAGTTGTATGCGAAACACGTTGGAGTCTCACTGCCATTTCTATTTCATTTTCGTTGCTCATATCTGTCTATGCTTGAGCAAACTGGCAGTATCTTAGCCCATGTGCAGTCTAGGACTGCGCGACACATTGCCTGGATCAGGCTTGTGCTTCCATACCACAGATACAGCTCCAGTGAGAAAATAATTTTCTTCATTTCAACGCAGCACGCCATGGACTAGCCACTCGGTCGTTTATCCCAGCTTATACCAGGCTCTGTGAATATGGCGCGGTTGGTAAACAATGATGAGGCATTCTTAAACATGTCCCAACAATCGCAAACGAGACAGCATCAGCCTTCCTCTCAGTCCATTGCTGCTTGGCTCTAGCATCCGCTTGCAGACATCTATATTTGTAACGCGATGCTGCCACCAGATGCGAGTATTCTTACGCAGCCAACTGATGTCAAAAGCAGAATGCGGACGGACATCTTTCGCTCGGATATCACGCACGACTGTGTTGTACACTCAACATTTAATATGGAGTGAAACAACGCGTCGACTCCACACATGGCGGTTAGGATACTCTACACTGTACACGCGGCGTAAACACTGTCCTCGATGCAACCGCCAGCAGGGATACAACTGCCAAGGTAAACAAAGCTGTTGACCAGTTCAAGATTGATAACACACAGAGTTAGATTGGAAAGAGAGCCGCTTCAGTCCTTCGTAAGTTTTTTTGCACTAGTTAGGCGAAAAGCACATACCATACCTTGAAGCTTCAAGTACCAGGCGGTTCAGGTTTTGTTGCATTATATGAGGGTCATCTCCCAGAAGTGCGATGTCATCCGCATACTCTAGGTCAGTACCCATTTCACTCGGCAGAATTTTAACATATGTGTCCGTGGTATGGTATGGTATGAAAGCACAAGCCTGATCCAGGCAAAGTGCCGCACAGTCAGAGACTGCACGTGGGCTGAGATACTGTCAGGTTGCCCAGGCCTAGACAGATATGAGAAAGGAAATAGAAATAGAAATGGTAGTGAGACTCCAGCGTATTTCAGCATGCAGCTCACTACCGATGGCCAATCAATTTAGCACGATGTTAGCCGTACAGCACAGAAGTGCTGCACAATTGCACATCCGTGTCCGTGAGACCAGCTAAAGCTTTTCGTAGCAAATCGTCGATCATGAAGTTAAAAAAAGGGCGAGATAGAGCAGTCTTTCCGGACACTGCTGCAGATACTGAACGAGGACGACAACTGTCTGTACGCTCGAACCCTACCAGAGGTTTGGCAATATAATTCTTTCAAGATTAAAAAATGCATCTCGGGCACTCAATGTCTCAGCAGACAGTTCTAAAGACATTCGCGATCGATTGAATTTCAAAAAATACTGCGATAGTTGGCTTACGAAATGCGTGGCGTTGCTCCAGTAATTGACGAACTGTGAAAATTTGATCTATAAACCATCGACCGGCACGAAACCCGATTTGGTCTCCACGCATTTGCTCTTCACGTTTGGCATTAAACGGGAGAAGAAAAATAGAGACCAGTATTTTAGGAGCCACTGAAATGATACTGATAACCCCGGTGATTATCACAGAAGTCGCGCTGTCCTTTTTTGGAAATCAGATCAATCACGGATTCTCTCCAAGGAATCAGAACGCGTTCATCAGCCAATAAGATGGCCAGCAGCCTTAAAGTTCGCAAAGTAGAGCGAAACCGCCATCCTTGAACAACCACGGTACCAAGGCATCAGAATATGATACCCTATGGCGCTTACTGCTCCGGGGTACATCGCATATCTCTGATTGAGTGGGAGCCTCAAGAGAAATTGGCCATCGGAAACAGGAGTCCGAATCCTCACAATCAATTGGCGCAGAAGGACAGTTAAACTGTGCCTCAAAATGCTCTGTCCATCACTCCATGCGTTTCTGTAAGCTAAACTCTTGCGAACCATCTGCCGCACGTATCACCACACTGAAGCATGATCGCCGGCTGCCCGTAGGTCTGATGAGTTGGAACAATTTTCTAGAATTGCAACAGACGCCCCAGATTCCGTTTCCGTAGCCTTAGAACTCCACCAACTTTCCCGGTCGGTTTTCAAACTTGAAACCTGTTTGCGTTTAATAAGCCTATGTGACGCATCATGTATTCTATCAACAAAAAGCGAACAACCTTGGTCCAGTAATTGGTGATAATTCGCAGAAGCCAAGTAAAACGCACTCGGGAATCAGCTCACAACAATTCAACGCGTTATTTTCAAGGGTGTTTGTAACACACTTCATTACTCATCGATACCATATTTGGTAACTCCGGTAAGATTAAAGCTTAAGGTAGCCAAAAACTCCCTGAGAACTGGGAGATCATTAAGCCCGGCAACAGTCGGCTGTCCATTATTAGCAATGTGTCGAGCCTTACACTCTCTCCTTCTATTGCACCCCATCCAGGTAAGAGCACCCATCCAACATTGGCTAGAACAGAAGAAACATTTTTAAAGCCAATCTTCAAAGTTAGCAGCTGAACGACAGCCACTGTTTCTTGTCTGTACCAGCTTACGCATAGGGAGCTCGGTATGCTAACCATTCGTGTTTCATGTGTAGGACGTGTCCCAACTAAAGGAGACGACGTCGGTTAATGGCCGTGTGAAGGCTGGTGACGGTGCTTCTTAAGATGCGGCGCACACACGATGTTGTTACCGAACGTGAGCAAACCCTCGCAAACAATGTTGGTCGAAGACCTCTAGTCTCCTAACCTCTTTTGCTCGAACTTTCTAACATTCACTCCCGTAAAGCAATACTGTTCTTCCGGAAGTCAAATAGATTCTTCCCTTTAGACTCAAAAGGAGTGTTGCAAAAGGAAGTGCTGCTAATGAATAATAGAGATTGTGCACAGAATTGTATAAACCGTTCACCATTATCTGTGCGTTGAGCTTCAAGACCAAACATGCCACCTAATTGTGATTCAGATGTATGTAAGCGACCCAGTCTGGCATTCATATCTTCCGCTAAGACATCAATATCGAAGCTTTTGCACGTCGCAAAAGAGCATATAGATAGTCGTAGAAGGTTTTCTTCTCGTCGTCAGAATTGGTGCTAGTTGGAGCGTAAGTTGCTACAATAACCAAGCATCTCTGATTAGAAGATTTTGAGTTTAGTTTAATATTAACGGCTAATCTAACTGCGCACATCCTGCTATTGCAAGGAATTCAATCGAATAGACAGGATTTGGTACGTGAATTTAGCACTATACCAACACAAGCCTGTCCTGAAATGTTAGCTACAGAATCACCGGAGCAGCGCGAAAAGTAGCGATTTGAAAGGTTTGGAGGCAGTAAGTTCAGGAATTATAGACGGATCACACAAGCGCGTTTCCGATAAAAAGCAAACATCAATAGATAGACTATATAATGTAAGAGCCAATGCAGCTTGCTGGCCTATTTGGCTGAGCCGAGGCCCGTGGTTTCAGAAAGTGATCTGTAAATTCGCGAACAGAGAATGTTCCAACATATTCAGCGCGGTTTTTTCTAAGGCTGGGATTGACAGACGGAGAGTTGTTAGGAGTGGATGGGGGGTGGAAAGGGTCAGAAACAGTTTCAAGAGTAGGGCTAGCAGTAGCTTGTTTTCGCTTACCCGCCCTGCTGCATGCAGCAGGTAAGGCGACCCTCTTTATCGTACGCAACGGCCGATGCACTATGGAGTTGGGTTTCGCAGTTATAGTCATGGTTGTAGACGGGCTGGGATACTGCCAGGTCGCCCATGCCTAGACAGGAGAACAATTAGGGTTCTCGACCAAATGTATGAGAGCACAAGCTTGATCCAGGCAAAGTGCCGTACAGTCAGAGACTGCACGTGGGCTAAGATACTGTCAGGTTGCCCAGGCCTAGACAGATATAAGAAAGAAAACAGAAATGGTAGTGAGACTCCAGCCAGTTTCAGGATGCAGCTCACCACCAATGGCGAATCAATTTAGCACGGTGTTAGCCGCACAGCACATAAATACTGTACGATCGCACATCCGTGCAAATTCTCGACCAAAGCCTTTGGCTAAAAAGCCTGACCCACAAAGCAGCGTATTCGTCTCTATCCATTGACCTTCTTGGTATGAGTGGCTCTGAAGGTGATCGGAGAGCACCAACCAGCATAGCTCAATCGGTCGTAGAGGTACACAAACCATCGCACCACGTTATGGTCCCGTGGGAAGGTTATCTACTAAGATAAGCTTGCTAAATTGCGGGATCCGGAAGCTCCTCGAAAGCTACGCGCTTAGAGCTGTCTTTGAACCAGAGCATTTTGATGCAAATCTTGATCGAAGGACCGCGTGATCAGAATCCACGCTAGCGTTCCAGAAAGAGCGACAGTGCTCAATGCAACCTCTAGCTGATGGCGAGATGATCAATTTTTTGGCCATGTCAAATCATTGTTAGGCGGACGCCAAGTTGCCCACTGCCGATTTTATGCCTAAACCAAGTGCTACTAATAAATAGTCTGTGCTGTGCACATTGGTGAAGAAAGCGTTCATCATTATCTGTCCACTGCGCATCGAGACTGAATGAACCAGCGAGTTGTGACACAGTAACATGTAGGCGGTCAAGTTGAGCATTCATATCACCAGCGCGTCGTAACATTATACAAAGTTCATCGTAGAAGATATCTTTGCTGTCATTAGTGCTACTATTAGTCGGAGCATAAGTGGCAACTACGAACACGCAGCACTTACTTTGAGTTCGGTTAGTAGTGTTGATAGAAGTAGCTAGTCGGACGGCACACATCCTGCTATTGACGGGAATCCAGTCTAAAAGTGAGCTTTCGGCACACTAGTGCAGAACTATACCTACATCCGCTTGGCCTGAGGAGGAAGCAAAAGAGTCACCTGAGCAGCGTAAATTACCTGTTGGAAAGAGTTGGTGCAGTCAATTCGACTACCGTAGAAGGATCATAAAGTCTTGTTTCTGATAAGCAACAAATGTCGATAGACAACGAATCTAGACAGAGAACAAGAGCAGCTTGCTGGCCTGATTGACGTACATTTATGGCACCTATGAATGCAGACGTGTGCGGTTTTACAAAGAGAGTTTTGGGTTTATGATATTTTAAGCTTTGAAAAGTTTCAGATCGGCCGCTTATCATACTGGACCCAGGAAGGATAAGAAATATAAAATGGCGAAGGAGAGTAGACAGAAAAAGATTGAAGAGTAGGGCCAGCAATAGATTGTTTTCGCGTACCCGCACTGCTGTATGCAACAGGTAAGGCAACCCGATTTATCGTGGGAGACGCACTATCGAATTGGATTTATTTGTTAGTATTATGGTGTTGTATGGACTTGAATACTGCCAGGTTCTCCCATGCCTAGACTGGAAAACAATTAAGGTTCTCGACCAAAGCCTCTGGCTAAAGAACATTACCCACAAGACAGTGGGCTGAGACCGAGATCGTCTGACCTCTACCCATCGACCTTCCTGGTATGAGTATCTCTGCTTGTGCACAAAGGACATAACTCAGTATAGCTCGATGGTTTACGGGGGTACACAAACGATCGCACCACGTTAAGGTCCAGTCTCCGCGCGACGGAAACCAGGCTCTGAAATTAAGGCACGGTATCGTAAACGGTGATTAGGAATTCTGAAAACGTCTCAACCATCGCAAACGAGCAAGTATCAACATTTCTCTAAGTTCTTAGACCCTTGGTCCTAACACCCGGTTGCAGAAATCTATATTTATCGCGCGATGGTGCCACTAAATGCGAGCAACGTGCGTCAAACACAGAAAGCAGACTGACATCTTCCGCGCGGATAGACCAGGTTTTGCAGCCATAAAGTAGTGTAGCACGCACCACTGTGTTGCGCACTTGGCTTTTGTTATGGAGTGAAACATCGCATCGACGCTACAAATGTCTAAGGTTAGCAAACGCTAAATCCGATTTGTGAAAACGATGTTAGATCTCTTCGTAATTGAGACCTGTAAATATGGTAAACTTCGGTGTAGGCAACCGGGTAGTATCATGCCTACGTTCAACGATGCCGATGACAACGCTTTGTACCCCCTTTCTCGCTTTGTACATCTCATTGTTTATGTTGAACGGCACTATATCTGTATCAGTTTGTGCAAATATAATATAATAATAATAAATATGGTAAACTTACAGCATCTACAAGCGGAAATAAGTGGCGTCATGTGAAATGTTGAAAAACGATTAATTCCTTCAGACACAATCATTAGAAAAATTCGGTTGTTTCCGTTGATGTATTTCATCATTTCGTGTCAACTAAGAATGATTATTGACATTTAATGCTGAACTTTTCAAAGAACTATGAGAAATTTTCTTTTTAAACAAAATTATAATAATACAAATGAAACAAATTTAACTAACTATCATTTAAATACTGCAAAGACACCATTGAAACAAGCAGAAACAACAGTTAGATGACACTTTTAACTTTGCGCGATTTCAGCTCAAGGTTTTAAGTTCAAGTTCAAGTTCAAGTTGCACAGGGCTGAAGGTGGCTAAAAGCCAATCACGCGCCCAGATTTCCTTCGACGGTATGCGGTTGAGCACCCGACACTTCGATATTGAGTATACATTTCGTATTTTTCACACATTCTTGTTTCCGGATATCTGGAAAATAAGGTATGGTTTCTGGGCTGTCGGGTTGCCCAGGCCTAGACAGATAGGATAAAAAATGTAAAAATACGTTTTTTTGATTTTTTTGTTTTTATTAGACAATGTTCGAAATATGATAGACCATTTAGCGTTTAATTCTCTTTTAAAAATCAACACATTTTGGAGGCTTACTATACAACCTGGGAGCTTGTTCCAGAAGTTGAACACACTGTTGCTCAAAGTGCGCACGTGCCAGCAACATGGGCCTACTCTTGAGAAGTTTCATAGAATTATCCCTTGTAGCTGCTTTACGGCAAGTTTAAAGATTTCAGTAATATTATCATCCGTAAGACACTTTAAAACCTTGAAGGCTTCTATTACGTAACCTAGCAAGCCGCCGTCTCTTTAGTGAGAACAATCCGAGGTCCTCGAGTCTTGCATCATAGGTTTTACATGTCTGACCCTCCGCCATCCTAGTCGCAAGGTGCTGGAACCTTTCGAAACCTGCTATATATTTTTTAGTACGGTGCCCAGGATTGAATGCAGTATTCTAAGTGAAGCCGCACAGCTATTTAGTATAATGGAATGAAGATTGAAGGTTTTCGGCAAGATAATGCTGAGCGAAGTCTGAACGATTCTCTGCGAGCCTTGTTTACAGTTTCGGCACATTGAGTAGACCACTTAAAATCGCCTATTATAGTAACACCTAGATCCTCCACTTTCTGAGCAACATCTATTCTGATAGTTCCTTCAACGACTTCTAATTGTCGCCTAATCAGTCGTCAGAACGCACCTCTTCCCCCCACTCGATTACTTTCTCTAAACTGGAGATAAGCGTTTGTCTACTGTCGATTCCTAGGATCTTAACATCATCAGCAAACAGGAAACAACGTTAACTCAAGCAGTCTGCTAGGTCGTTTACTACAATAATAAAAAGTAGTGGACCAAGCACTGAGCCTTAATGCACTCCTCTGAGTATCAATCATTCCTCCGAGCTCATCCCTGTAATTCTAACATAGTTAGTGCGATTAGTTAGGGAGCTGTCTAACCATCTGTGTGGTTCACCTGTGACACCACAAAACATTAGCTCGTGCAGAAGGTACCCATGGTTCACTGAGCCAAAGGCCTTTTGAAAATCAAGGTAGCAAACGTCGACTACTCTTCCTTCATCGATTCGTAATGTCACTTCATCAAGAAAGCTCAGAAGATTGGTTAGGCAAGACCTTCCTTTCCAGAATCCGTGCTGAGCATCTGATAGTAAAGAATTGGCTACCAAATGTTTACATATCTGGTACCTAATGATTTTTTCCAAGCACCTGCAACGATTGCTAGTCAGGCTTACTGGCCTACAGTTGCGTACATCCGAAATGGGACCCTTTATGATATACCGCCGCTAGTGTTCAATCATCCGGCAGTATACCCTGGATTGAGGTAGCTGCAAAACGTTTCCTGATTGTGAGCAGTTGAAGAATAGCCGGATGTATACCGTCGGAGCCAGCCGACTTAGTTTTATCCAGCTGCGACAGAACTGTGGTGACCATTTCCTGATTAACCTCCACATAGCTAAATGAAAGTACTCTGCGCTCGTGACTTTTTAAGCGGTTAGCTGAATTACGCCGATTACCACTGCAGAACAATGAATGCAAGGCATCGGCTTTTACCTGCGCATCATTCAGCAGTTACGTACCTATTTCTTATCTTAAAGATCGTTTGGACTGAACATAGCCATAAAAAGCTTTCAAGTTGATTTTTGCTTTTTGGCTAGTCTGGATTCGAATTCCCTGTTTGCTTTTCTTTGCAGTGCAACAGATGAATCTCTGGTCCGTAAGTACTGCAATCTAGATCTGTGAGTTCCAGAGAAGTTGTAAGCCCTCCAGCTACTGTTACGCCAGCTGATAGCCCTCCGAATAGACGCGCTCCACCAGGGCGGTATTCCTCGCGTTCTGACTGGTTCCTAGTTCCTCTAATTTCTACACTAGGTTCTGATTCGTCTTGTTCCTAAATGAGATCCATTGTTTGAGTTTGTACTTGGACCTTGTCCATTTGACCAAAGTTGCTGGACATCTTCACTTGGTGACTAGAGTGCACTAAAGTCCAGTGAAGGAGAATTACGGCGTGGTCGGTCTTGTATAGTGGCGAAGAGTATTTAATCCCATAAATATCTCTTTCAAGAGACGATAGAGCCATATCGAAAGTTGATGGAGTTTTTCCTGACCTAAATCTGGTAGGTTCCGTGACATGCTGATAAAAGGCCCTGACATGAATCCAGTCCAGATATTTTGACTCAGCTGACTCTGGTGAAGTAATTTCGATACGCCAAGGGATGTGCACGGGAGATTCAAGTCTCCAACAATTAGCAATGCGTTGTATTGCACTCTCAGTACTTACGATGTGTAGCTCAGTAATTGATCGCCTAATGGTGAAGCAGTTGGGCTTCTATAAGCAGATGCAAGTTCGAGTCTACTCCTAGAGACAGTAAGAAATACAGATATTAGTTGGGTCGTGTGAGAAGCATTCTTATTATATGTCTCACTGTGATGAATCTTTTTCAAATAAGTTAACGCAAGAATTTAATTTTTTCTAATTTATTTATTTTAATTTATTTAATTAGACCAGCTGTATTCAATTTCATTTTGATTGAGTTTGCATGGGACAGCAGATAGCTGACAAGCCAATCCAGCGTTCCAAATTTCTTCGTGTCGAAAATTACAGAGAAGCACCTAAAACTGCCCTAACATAAGAATTCCGGAAGTCGGAATACAAGAGATTTATGGAATAATGCACAGTCGGAGCTGTTAAATGTCACGCAGTACAATAGAGTGTTGTGGACAAGTCCTATGGTTGATGCGCAGCTGGGTCGCTGGATGATTGTGCACAGTGTCGTGTGCGTGTGTCTGTCCCACTTACATCACGTGATGGCGCTCATTCGCCCGCGGACATGTATCGATTTGTGTGTGTGCACATCATGTGCGTTTTGCATTGTTGAGCCACTTTTACATTTGACTACGAGTCGAGCAGACTGAGAAGGCTGCGTGTACCCAATACATATTCCTGTGACTGTCGGGTTATAACAATTGGTGGAGTACCTAAATTAATTGCTATCATACGATGAATTGTGTCGGAAAAATCGAGGAATATTCTGAAAGTCTGTCTACATGGGATGTTTACATCGAACGGATTAATTGTTATTTCGCTGCAAACGACATTACGAATGATCAAAAGAAGGTCAACACCCTGCTTAGTGTTATTGGTTCCAAGACCTACGAACTTATTCGCAGTTTGGTGAGTCCCGATTTACCGTCTTCCAAATCCTATGATTTTATTGTTCGAACGATCGGTTCACACTACAATCCGAGGCCATCAGTGATGGTGCAACGATTCAAGTTTAACACCCGCGTTCAGTCTGAAGGAGAATCTGTTGCGAATTTTGCGGCTGACCTGAGGCGAATGACTGAATTTTGTGCATTTGGAACAGCTCGGGATGACATGATGAGAGATCGATTGGTTGTGGGAATCAGAGAACCTCGTATTCAGAGAAGGCTACTGGCCGAACATGAGTTGTCACTGGAGTCTGCTTATAATATTGCCACTGGCATGGAAGCTGCGGATAAGAACGCCGAACTGCTACAGCATTGCCAACTGAGGCCAACCCAGATGAACATACCCAGCACCACTAATACAAGTACGGCTGGAGTGGACAAGGTAAGGATTCAGAGTCCGCGAGCACCGAATCCTATGGGGTTTCGCTGTTATCGATGCGGTTGGCAGCATAAGAATCTTACGGAATGTCCTCATCGCGACGCGATTCGCCATAACTGTGGGAAACAAGGACATCTCGCGAGGGTGTGCCGCTCAAAAGTTCAAACTCAGTCACATCCTGGACTAACGCAGTACACTGAATTGCAGTCTGAATCGGATGTTTTCATTTTGCACACCGTTAGTGATGATTCCGTTCCACCGATAAAGTTGGAGCTTGAGATCAATGGCCAATACATACCATTCGAGCTGGACACTGGTTCCGCGGTTACGCTGTGCAGCAGGAGCTCGTGGGAGAAAGCATTCCGTAGAAATTCAATCAGCGCATTGAGATTACCGCATCTCCGACTAAAAACCTACACTGGGGAGAATCTCGATCTCCTGGGTTGTGCCGAGGTCGAACTAGATCATGCAAACAAGAAGCACAGTTTGAAGTTACACGTAACTACTGGCACGGGTATAAATCTACTTGGTCGTGATTAACTGCAGAAAGTACCCGTTCTTAAAGTGTACAATAATGAAGTTTCAACTGACATTCAAACGCTATTGAAGCAGTATGAACCGTTGTTCGCCGACTCGGATAATGGGAAACTGAAGAGTGTTCGTGTGACGTTACCGGGTGAATCGACTGCCAAACCAAAGTTTTATAAGGCTAGATCCATTCCATACAGACTGCGGTCGGAAGTAGAGAGAGAATTGCAGCGCTTACTTGACGGAGGAGTAATCGAGTCAGTCAGATTTTCGAAATGGGCAACGCCAATTGTACCGGTGCTAAAAAGTGATGGATCCGTGAGAATTTGTGGGGATTACAAGATTACAGTCAACTCTGTCCTACCCGCAGAGACCTATCCCATACCGAAAATTGAAGATATTTTTGCAAATCTAGGTGGTGGAAAATTCTTTAGCAAGATAGATCTGGCCCATGCGTATCAACAGCTAGAACTGGATGATCAATCTAAAGTCGTAACGACAATCGCCACCCACAAAGGTCTTTTTCAACTCACCAGATTACCATTTGGTATAAATTCCGCCCCTGGCATTTTCCAACGAACGATAGAAATGTGCATTAAAGATATACCACACACAGTGGCATATCTGGATGATATTCTGGTCACGGGGATGACCTACCAGGAACATTTACACACGCTGGAGAAACTCTTCTCGCGGTTGTTGCAACTTGGACTTCGGCTCAAGTTGGAGAAATGCAGTTTTCTTTCCAATCACGTGGAATATCTTGGTTTCCGCATCGATGCAAATGGAATTCGTCCAATTCCAGAAAAAACACGCCCCATTTTGGAAGCCCCTAATCCGATGAACTTTTCACAACTGCGGTCTTTCCTGGGGATGATCAACCACTACGCCAGATTCATACCTCATGTTGCTACAATTTTGGCCCCTCTGAACAAATTACTTCGCAAGGGAACGGGGTGGACTTGGGGAGAAACGGAATCTACCGCTTTTAAACGGATTAAACATTTATTAACAATGCCTTGCGTGCTGGCGCATTTCCAACCATCGTCTCCTATAATTTTGTTTTGTGACGCATCTCCATATGGTGTTGGCGCAGTACTCACTCAACCGGATGCCCAAGGAATTAATAAACCTGTCGTTTTTGCTTCACGTACACTCAACCCCGCGAGAGGAATTACTCACAATTAGATAAAGAAGCTTTAGCTGTCCTTTTTGGTGTAAAAAGGTTCCATGAATACCTGGATGGACAGTCTTTTGAGATACACACTGATCACAAGCAGCTTGTTGGCCTCCTTGGGGAACACAAACCGATCCCACCCATGTCTTCAGCCCGTATGCAAAGGTGGGCTCTTCAGCTGTCTGCCCACCAGTACAAGATGTGTTTTGTGCCTGGCTCCAGAAATTACACGGCGGATGCCCTGAGCCGTCTACCATTACCAGAAGGTCCAACACTTTCCAACTTACCATGTGAACTGGTTTCCCTTGTGGAATGGATAAACTCATTACCCGTGTCGGCGAAAGATATAAGAGACGAGACGGAGAAGGACCCTGTATTGTCCTCGGTAAAGCGATATTTGCAAGATGGGTGGCCGGAGAGCGGTGCAAACCAAGAAGCGCCTTATTGTCCACGTCAGGACGAACTAAGCCTATTCGATGGATGTATTTTATGGGGAAGTCGTGTTGTAATACCCCCAAGTTCAGGAAAGTGCAAGCCCGATCCGGAGGTCTGATCGCCAGCGCAGGCCAGTCGAGAGGTATCAAGCGGGACTCGTTTAAACCTAAGGATAAAGGAGTGTCGTGTGCGTGTGTCTGTCCCACTTACATCACGTGATGGCGCTCATTCGCCCGCGGACATGTATCGATTTGTGTGTGTGCACATCATGTGCGTTTTGCATTGTTGAGCCACTTTTACATTTGACTACGAGTCGAGCAGACCGAGAAGGCTGCGTGTACCCAATACATATTCCTGTGACTGTCTGGTTATAACACACAGGTCCTTGTGTGGATGCGCAGCAGGATGGCTGCCTTAGCAGCAGCTAGTGGCGGTCAAAGGGGAAACGATCTCCGACGAGCGCGGGTTAGAGTCCGACAAAACAAAAAGATTGAGAATCAATATAATATAAATAGAGAATAACCAACATTACCATTCTCATTCACAATAGGATCATAGAAAGACTTCGACATCCTCTTCTACGCGTTTTGCGATATGAAAGCAAACGATAATATTAGCGCAAAATATAAAAGATACAGAAGAAATGACGCTGCGTTACACCGCCCCCTTTCAGTTATTGCACTGTCCTCAGAGCAACAGATGCGGGGAATTGGGAAAAGTGCAGAAAACATCGAAGACCAAATAAAAATAAAAGCAGTCAGAAATCCAGGTGTGGGAATGTTGAATTAAGCGCCATATCTTGATAAAGAAGAATATTCAGACTACACGAAGAGGAATGATCACCCTCGTCACCAAATATAGCGGTTGAGGTAAAACTCCAGTTTACCACAAGCACAGTGATAGCACGCACACCAAATAAGAACTCCGGAAGTCGGAATACAAAGATGTATGGAATGATGCACAGCCGGAGCTGGTAAATGGCACGCAGTACAATAGAGCGTTGTGAACAAGTCCTGTGGTTGATGCGCAGCTGAGTCGCTGTATGATTGTGCACAGGTCCTTGTGTGGATGCGAAGCCTGGTGGCTGGAAGACGATGGCTGCCAGAGCTGCAGCTAGCGGCAGCCAAAGAGGAAACGAACTCCGACGAGCGCGGGGTAGAGTCCGATAAAACAAAAAGATTGAGAATCAATATAATATAAACAGAAAATAACCAACATTACCATTCTCATTCACAATAGAAACGTAAAAAGACTTTGAGATCTTTTATCTACGTGTTGTGCGATATGAGAGCAAACGATAATATTGGCGCAAAATATAAAAGATACAGAAGAAATGACGCTCCGTTACAATATATATAAAGGTAACAGGATTATACTTGAAGGTAACGGTATTTAAAAGTTACTTTCAGGTAGTCTGTACGTGATCTGATTTATTACAAAAACTGGAAAAGTCAATTAATGATCCCGGAAGCACTTATGTTTAACGGATAAGGTCCATGGAGGATGTCTGTCTGTCTAACTGTTCCAGCAGAAGTCTTCTTTTTCTTATTCTTCTGAATCGAAAGCAGAAGGGATAAAATCCCGTTTAGCTTCATCACAGTAATAGACATGGGTGACTTCTGCTGACAAGGCAAACCCTGAGAGTAGAGGAACACTACTATATCACTCCGGGATCAAGTCCATCCGTCTCAACGAATGCTGATCCAACGCGCTTTTGAATAGCTGCTCAGATGGTAGAGACAGGAGCTCTTTCTGTAGAGAGTTCCATGTGTTCATCACCTGCGTGGATAGCGTGCTCGCATCACTCAGCTTCATCCTTTTAGGCTTCTGCAACTTAAATTCATGTCCCCGCGTCATCGACTCGCCTACTAATCGGAAGTACTGGAGGAACTCGTTTCCATATTGACCGAGATGAATACGGCGTGTCAGGAGTAGGTCAAATCTTTCCCTTCGAAGTTCAAGGGAGTAGAGTTTCAATAAGCTCCTCCTATCCTAGTACGCGAGTTGGCGCATTCTACTAACCACCTTGGTGCCCCTCCTTTGTACCCTCTCCAAGAGGTCGCTTTCACATTTAGACTGAGAAAATGCAACACGAAGCCCATCTTCCAAAAGAGGACAAAAACGCAGAGAAATGTGTCTGGAACATTTAAACAGATAAATAAATACATTTTATTCTTGGAAATCCAAGGCATGTTGACTATGTTCAATAATTTCCAAAAGGTTTCTACAATCAGATTGTAGTGTGTACATTTGCAAAAAACAATTTTCAAGGTCATTTTTCAGCTGAATTTAACGTTTAATATTGTAGCGGTTGAGGTAAAGCTCTAGTTTACCACAAGCACAGTGATAGCACACACACCAAATAAGAACTCCGGAAGTCGGAATACAAAGATGTATGGAATGATGCACAGCCGGAGCTGGTAAATAATAATAATAATAATAATAATACTATATTCTTGGTAAACCAAGGCATGCAAAACATGATCAGGTTATCAATGTGTACAAAATAAATAAATTGTAAAATGACCTTATCAAGCGGAATTTTGAACATTTTGCTGATTAATAAAGGATGGTAAATTTACAAGGGTAAGAAAGTTAACTTTTTCGCGCAATGTCACACAGTAATAAAGTTTCATCTAGATTGCATCGAAATAATCAAATGAAGGGGATGCGATTAATTCTGGAGCAGGGATTGAAGGAAAAGAAAATAACGGAAAAAATTATGGAGGAAATAGTGCGTGTGAAGATATAATTGTCACAGTAAAAATAAATTTTCGAAATAAAGAAAGTTCCTTATATATATATAAATGACTTCTTCGGAATGTTGGTGGGTGTGATTGAAAAAAAGCACATAAAAATCCGAAGTTAAATTGAAAAAAATTAGAAAATGGAGGGGAAAGAGGAGATTGTGGTTTAAATTGCATGAGGTTTGGGCCGGTTGTACGATCCAGGAAAGTCGAAGAATTGTCAAATCAGGGAAACCAAAACTATTCGCCAGTATGGATTTCGGTTCATGTAGAAGAATCAGTTTTACGCGGAAGATGCAAGGACCAGTATCGGAGTTGGTTTCGGAGTCGGAGACACTGGAACACGATTGAAAATATTCTCTTCACCATCATGGTGAGAGGTTATCATTGTGAAATTTTACATTTATTATAAACGATAAAAAAGATCACAAAAAAGACAATATTTTTGGCATTTTTAGCGTTTTTTTCTTTTTTTTTTTTATAATAAATACGTTATGTAAAAACATGTTTTTATGCATAAATGGGTTTAATGTAAGCAGATAACGGTTGAGGATATAGTCATATGGTAAAAATGATCATAAAACGCACGGTTACGATGAAGATGTCTAAAAACATATTTAAGGTCGGACAACCTGACACTTGACTGGCCAGTTATCCAAAGAATACAATAAGACATCATGATAAACTAATATGTGGAGAAAGATGTGGAATTAGAAACCTGGGATCCCATGAGAGTATAGAATATCTAGGGAAGAGTTTATCTTAAGGATTTGGGAAAGTGAGTGAACAGTAAGGGTTTCTACAAGCGTTTTAAATTTCCCTGTAGATGTGCACATACGGAAATGAAGAGGAAGGGAATTCCAAAGTTGCGCATATCTAACTAAGAAGAAGTTACGTCTAACTTTAGTGCGAGACATGGGGATATTCAACAGCCTTGTTCGATTGCGCAGATCATATCGGATATAATCGTGAAAGCGCATGCCAGACTGAAGCTTAATTCGTTGCTGGGTAATGATTCGAAAGAAAAGAAGCAGATTCAGATGAATTCTGCGTAGCCATAGTGGTTCGACATTCAGCAAATTACACCTTTCAAGATAAGGCAAGGGGTTTGAATAGCCCAAAGTTATTTTGCTGAAAGTACGTTGAAGTCTCTCTAAGAGAAAACAATCACGCCTACCCATGTGAGAATAGATGATATTACAATAATCGAGAATTGGTAGGACCTTCATCTTATATAAAGCTATTTTACTCTCGCGTAAGAGGAATTTATGGTTAATTAGGCTAAAGTTTTGTCTTGCTCTCGCAATGAGGTGTCTGGCTTGTTCATTAAAATTGAGAGAAGAGGAGTATCTAAATCCAAGGTCCTTAATTTCTGCAGAAGGTGTGATGGTTGAGCCATTTATCGTGAGTGTGTTAGAAGGGATTGAACAACGTAATCCCATATATTGTGTCTTAGAAGCAGAGAATTCTAATCCCCATTGTGAGCCCCAGCTAGATAGAGAGGCAAGATCACGGTTAAGGGATATCAGGGCCTGTGACACTTCACCAGGAGGAGATGTTAAGACTACTTTTATGTCATCCGCGAAGATGAATAGCTTAGAGTGATCTACAACATTTTGTAGATCATTAACATAGATAAGAAAAAGAAGTGGACCTAGAACGCTGCCTTGAATTACGCCACTTGGAATTGGCTGATTAGTTGAGGTAACTCCATTAACGTGAACCGAAAAGGTGCGATCAGATAGAAAAGAACGGAACCAGCTCAATAAAGGCCCATGAATACCTAAACATGATAGCTTCAAAAGGAGTAGCGTATGAGGAACCCGATCGAAAGCTTTGCTTATGTCCAAGAATACAACAATCACTGCTAGTCCTTGGTCAAGGGAAGCCGTTATGAGATCTAAGTATTCTAATTGGCAGGTTACACAAGACTTTTGGCTAAGGAATCCATGTTGGACTGGAGAGAACGCATCTGGACCAAGGTAGCCCAACAAAGAATTTTTGATTAACCTTTCAAATAACCTAGACAGAATAGGAGTATGATTAATAGGGCGATAATTCGTAACGAGGTTCGAATTACCAGATTTTAAACGTGGGATAATAACAGAGTGTTTCCAATGAGTTGGAAAAATTCCACATTTGAGAGAAATATTGAAAAGATTTAATAAGAGTAAAGGAAAGTCTTCATTATCGTTGTGTAAGATGGCTGAAATAAAACCTACATCATCAGGCTTATAAGAGATTTTACTTCGACGAGAAATGTCTTTTACTTCTTGTACAGAAAAAGTAAAGGAGTCAATAGTATTTAAGGGAGTGCTATTGTTTGCTGGTGGATGGTAAGCGTTGTTATTGAACGAGCTGCTGAAGAATAAAGAGAAAGCCTGACTTATTGTGACCGCATCAGAAGTGACTATATCTTTATCATCTTCGTGGTACATTATGGATGGAATATCATGTGTTGACCGGATACACCTGGTCTTCGAAAGGTAATTTAATGATTTCGTCATTGAATCACTGTTTAAAGCCTTTCTTTCTTGGCGTTCTAGAAGACGAATCTTAACATTTGAAAGAGAGTTACAAAGTTCGTGTCTGCGCATAACCGAAAATAAATCTAACTTATGGTTCACAGAAGCAGAAAGTCGAGCTATCTTTTTCTCCATAAGGTTTATTGGGTCCCGCTTACGCTTCCTAATATGAGAGGAAGACGAACTTCGAATGCATGCTGAGATGTTATCATGAAAGACCGAAGAGATGCGCTCAAAGTTTGAGGAAAGAAAGAATTCTGTCCAGTCGTAGGTTCTAAGAATATTCGAAAACTTCGTCCAATTGATATGAACTTTCTCATCTTTGCGTATATGCGCTGGTTTTTGCGAAAGACGCAAAACGCAAGTTATCATATTATGGTCGCAACCGGGTAGTGAAGTTAAGATTTCAACGTTGGTGGGATCAGTGCCTAAAGTAAAAATCAAATCTAAAACGCTGGACAGCCTCGTGGGCTTCTTCACAGATTGTGTGAAACCTAAAAGATGAATCGTTTTGGAGAAGGATGAAAATTTATTTGAAGAATGCGGGGAATTCCAGCAGGCGTGTGGCATGTTGAAGTCTCCAGCAATAATCTTATTATTGAAGGGGGAAATGGACGCCTCAGTAAAAACATTTATAAGCTTATCAACAGTGAGTGTGGATGGAGATGGCGGGTTGTAAATGCATCCTAGGAGAGCATCAAGAGAAGGTAAGGAGATCCAAATTGAGTCGTCTAGATCATCTAATATACGAGAGCTATGTATTTCTGCTTGGAGATCTGTACTAACATAAATAAGAATACCACCACCACGAGTGTGGTTGCGGTCCCTACGAAACATAAAATAGTTGGCTAGTTCAAGTGAAACGTTGGGAACGTCATTAGTTGTCCACGTTTCTGTTATAAGAACTATTTCGTGTGGGTTTGAGAGCAAGAAATGTTGAAGGGCAGGGAGCTTAGAAATAATTGACCGAGCATTAAGTAACAGAAGGCGAATTTTAGGATATTTAACATGCGTAATAGAAAACGATTTACACGAGTTGTTTGAAATTGTCGGAGCTAATATGGGTAAGGGTTGTGGTAAAGGAAAGGAAAATTTTCTATTGAGCCATACATGTTTTGAAATGGGTTTGTGTAAGCACTAAACGGGTTCCCATTCATGAGGGGGCGCTGATCTAGAAGACGTGGAGCGTATTGGAGTGGAGAAGTGTAGGGTCTTGGAGGAGGATAGTAATAGGGCTGCTTGGGATAAAAGGGACTTTGCGGGAGGATAAGTGGATTAAGTGGGCCAGGTATAACCGGGAACCGTCTATGTACGGGGTGATAATTACATGAGCCATTAGATGGATTATTTCCATCAAAATTACGCCCAACCGTATGGTTCCTAATGATGCGCGGTCCACCACGTAGTAAGGGTGAATTTGATTTGAAGACAGGGAGCACGACTTTTTTTGTGGCTTTAATTATAGGTCGAGCTGAGGGCTGCAAAGCTGCGGTGACGGTTTCCTTAGTGGGGACATGGCTATTAGGGCCAGGTGTTAACATTGCGTCGTCAATGTTTAACTTAGAATTAGTTGTTGATGTTGATGTGGAATTATCAACGACAATATCCAGGTCTATTAAATTGGGAATAACTGTTGAGGGTTTTACTACGTTGAAACGCTTGGGAACGCATTTGCGTTGTAAGGGTGTGTTGTCTGGCTTGATCAACACATTTAAAAATTTAGGCAGTGATTTTAAGACATGTTGATTATTAAGTATATGTAACGCATAATTTTCGTTAACACATTTTAATAATATCGGGGCACAACTACGGTTAGAAGGCTTTCTAAGCCTAATTATAGATGCCGATTCTAGAGGGAGGCCATAACGAGACATTACTGTCTTTTTGAGGTCCACTAAAGGATATCTATCGCCTACATTAAGAAGAATAATGTTTTTAGCATGGTTTCGACGCTGCTCAATTTCTGAGGTCAGCGACACTATGAATCGACCCGTTTTTTGAAGAAGATCAGAGTCTAATACGTAACTAGGGTCGAGAAGGATAGCTAGTGGTTCTAATATACTGCAAATTTTAGAAACTGTGGACAGCTTATCTGCAACTGATTCAATCTTGTTTTCTAGGTTCCGTACAGTGGTCAGAACCGTGGACATATTTCCATCAAGAACCACCGAACATTTTTTAATTGAAATGTAGTTCGGTGTGTTGCTTTTGAAGATTTCGATAGCTTGTAATGAGACATATCGACAATATAAATATAAATATGTGTAGTGCAGATAAAAGACTTGCCAAAATTTCAAACACCGCGCGTGATGATTTATCAATATCACGCAATATCACGCAGTACAATAGTGTTGTGTACACGTACTGTGGTTGATGCGCAGCTGGGTCGCTGTATGATTGTGCACAGGTCCTTGTGTGAATGCGAAGCCGGGTGGCTGTCTTAGCAGCAGATAGTGGCGGTCAAAGGGGAAACGATCTCCGACGAGCGCGGGTTAGAGTCCGACAAAACAAAAAGATTGAGAATCAATATAATATAAATAGAGAATAACCAACATTACCATTCTCATTCACAATAGGATCATAGAAATACTTCGACATCCTTTTCTGTACGATATTAAAGCAACCGATAATTTTGGCGCAAAATATAAAATAAACAGAAGAAATGACGTTCCGTTACAATATATATATAAAGGTAACAGGATTCTACTTGAATGTAACAGTCTTTGTATGTAACTTTCAGAAAGTCTGTACGTGATCTGATTTATTACAAAAACAGGAAAAGTCAATGAATGATCCCGGAAGCACTGATGTTTAACGCATAAGGTCCATTGAGGATGTCTGTCTGTTTAACTGTTTGTTGAGTAACTATTAATATTTTCCTCAAAATCTCATTATAACTTATACCTCATTATAATTTATGATTCTCGATTTCTTTTAAATGAATAAATTTTATTCTTGGAAATCCAAGGCATGTTAAACATGATCAATAATTTCCAAAAGCTTTGTACAGTCAGATTATAGTATGTACATTTGCAAAAACAATTTGTTCAAGGTCATTTGTTTCAGCAGAATTTAACGTTCAATAATTATAAAGGTAACGGTATTTAAAGTTGTTTCCAGGTAATCGGTACGTGATCTGATATATTACGAAAACACAGCTATTGCAAGGAAAAGTCTAGAATGTTTTCGGCAACACTGATGATCAATAGATAAGGTCCATATAAGATGCGCGAAGAATCTCTATTGTTGATGTTCCAAAATTTTTGATTATGATTGTTGTAAATAGATTGATCTTTCCTGACCATAAGCCGTTTTCTTGTTCGCTAGGCGAAAGTGGTTTATTCCACTAGTTTGAGGTCTGGGGGCCAGTTTCATTTTGGTGCGGATTGAGAATTTTGCTGTGGAGAACAAAACTCAGAAGCGGGAGAATGTTGTTTCGAACGATATGAACGTTTATTTAATATCAATAACCAGGAATGCCATTATTATATAAATCATCAGGTAGAACATTTAAATTAAGTAGATTGCAAATTTTATCAACGGTAAGAAATGAAGCCAGATGTGGTTTGAATTCATTTAAAGATAAACTGAGTCTTATATATTTTGGAAGAAGATTCCACAGTTTAGCATATTTAGTCAAGAAGAAACTGTTCCTTACTTTAGTACGAAACCTTAGTAACTTAATAGTTTTTTCACTGTTTCTCAAGCTATATTTAGATTCATGCCGTATATGAATATACTGATCGGTCCATTTTGTCTCGCATAATGATTCAGTGTATAAATACACACGAGTGACAGCCTAATGGCTTTATGGTCAGAGACGGTAACGCTCTTTGTCTAAACAGCCTGCCTTTGTTCTTGCTACGCGTAGTGTTGGGTTAGTTAGTCACTTGTGACTGATAGCATAAAGGTTTTCAGTGTTAAACATTTTGGGTAATTAATACTTGGGTTCTACTAGGGTAATATATAACATTATTGGCGACGGGGGATTTTTAATTTTTTCAATTAAAAAATGGATCAGAGTAAATTAGAAATTTTGCTCGAACAGCAAATAAAGTTGATGGAATTATTAATTCAAAGTAAAATTCCAGGTAATCTAGCGAGCTGCAGTGCTCCACCATCCGTCGATGGTATTGCTAATAGTATCCATGAATTTAATTTCGACGCTGAGGCTAATATCACGTTCGAGACGTGGTTCCGTAGGTATGAAGATTTATTCCGCGTAGATTTTGCCGCACAGGACGATGCGTGGAAAGTTAGGCTCCTACTTCGCAAACTTGGCCCCAGTGAATTCGATAAATATTATAACTTTATCTTGCCACAAAACCCACGCGATCGTTTATTCATACAGACGGTCGAAACACTGAAACAACTATTTGGAGACAGATCATCACTCTTTAACACACGTTATCGTTGCCTAAAACTGGTTATGCAGGAATCTTAACACACATGGGCATTGTTAACAGAGAGTGCAAGCGGTTTAAACTTCGTTCACTAACGGATGATCAATTTCAATCGCTCATATTTATATGCAGTCTCCAGTCTTCCAGTTTCATAGATATCAGGACCCAGCTTCTTAATCGATTGAAACAGGACCCCTCACGCACACTACAAGCCATTGGTGACGAATATCTTCGATTGGTAAATATCCAACGGGATTCGGCTATGGTCCAATATGGGGACCATGGTAAACCTGCAGTCAATCGCCATCGGGATTCGGCTATGGTCCACCTTGGGGATCATGGCAAACATGCAGTACATTCAATCCATAAGAAGATACATATTCTTGACCCGAATCAACCTGGTTCCCAGAAACCAAATCCATCTTCGCCAGGATCAAAGAAGCCTCCTTCTGCGTGTTGGCTATGCGGCGCATGGCATTTCGTCAAATTCTGCCCGTTCAAGCAACACCGATGTCAACGATGTAGCATCGTTGGTCACAAAGATGCTTTCTGTCAACAGAGTATTGGTAGCTCGAGTTCTTCACATTAGCATTTGAAAAAGTCTCTCAGTCTTTTTTCTACGTTCCAGGTCAACACAGCCGATCGGAGAAAATTCGTAATGGTCCAGATCAACGGTCAATCTGTTCGATTGCATTTTGACACTGCATCGGAAATCACGATCATTTCCCGAAAACTCTGGCGGAAACTTGGTTCCCCAGAACTCAAATCTACGACACAGACCGCTACCAGTGCTTGTGGAGGTTCCGTACAGCTGACTGGACAGCTACAATGCCACATCTCGTTCGGAAGCTCAACAGTCGTAGGCACGTGCTACGTGTCGAATTCTCAACTCAACCTGTTTGGTCTCGATTGGTTCGATCTTCTCGATTTGGCTCGCCTTCCGATCAGTGCAATCTGCAATCAAGTAGAAGCAACCGAAACTCTGCAGAAAAAGCGAGATGCGATAATGCTTGAACATGCAACCGTGTTTACAAACGAACTTGGAATATGTAACATGAAGTAAGCTAATCTCCATCTCAAAAATGACGACAAGCCTGTATTCCGTCCGAAACGACCTGTGCCGTACGCATCCCTACCACAAGTCGGAGCTGAACTTCAAAGGCTACAAGATCAAGGTGTTCTGGTTCCAGTAACCTACTCTGCCTGAGCAGCACTCATCGCTGTCGTTAAAAAGCCGGATGGATCCATCCGAATCTGCGCCGATTTTTCAACTGGATTGAATGCCGTTTTGGAAATTCACCACTATCCATTACCGGTCGCAGATGATTTGTTCACAATGCTCAATGGTGGTAAATACTTCGCAAAGCTCGACCTAGCTGACGCCTATCTGCAGTTCGAAGTTGCACCTGATTCACGAGAACTGCTAACGATCAATACCCACAAATGATTGTTCCAGTATCAGCGTCTTCCTTTTGGTGTGAAAACTGCTCCAACCGTTTTCCAACAACTGATGGACACCATTATGTCTGGCATCCCAGGTGTGGCCGCATACCTGGACGATCTACTAATTGTCGGTTCCTCCGAAGAAGAACTCGATGGTCGCATCAACCAGACGTTGAAACGGATCGCTGAAAGTGTTTAACGCCTTCGTCTAGAGAAATGCCAGTTCTATATGAAATCAATAAAATACCTCGGTTCCATTTTCGATCAGAGTGGACGTCACCCTGACCCTGGCAACATACAATCAATCCAGCAGATGCCGGCCCCGAAAGATGTTGCATCACTACGATCATTCCTTGGTTTGATAAGTTATTGCAGCGCATTCCTGCCATCACTCCACACTGTGCGTCCACCACTCAATCGACTTCTTCAAAAAGATGTCCCATGGAATTGGTCACGCGAATGCGAAACAGCTTTTATGAAGCTAAAATCACTGTTAACATCTAACATGTTACTGACGCACTACGATTCCAAGCTGCCGATCGTCGTGGCAGCCGATGCTTCTGGATATGGTGTTGGTGCTGTAATTCTTCACAAATTTCCCGATAGAAACAAGAAGGCGATCATGCATGCTTCACGATCATTGACTTCAGCCGAACGCAACTATGGTCAAATCGAAAAAGAAGCATTAGCTCTCATCTTCGCGGTCAAACGATTCCACAAGTTGATCTATGGTCGTCACTTTACGTTGCTAGCCGACCACAAGCCTTTGATCTCAATATTCGGCTCGAGAAAAGGTATACCAGCACATTCTGCAAACCGGTTACAACGATGATCTCTCATACTTTTGGGATACGATTTCGATATACAATATCGACGTTCCGAAGATTTTGGTCAAGCGGACGCACTGTCCCGCCTAATCCCGGTTCGAGATCAACTAGACGAGGATACAGTCATTGCATGCGTCTCCATCGATCAAGCTATGCAGCGACAATTCGTTGACGCAGTGCGGGGATTACCTGTCAAAGCTGATGACATTAAACAATGTATGCAATCAGACGAAACTTTGTTGCAAGCAATCACCTATACTCACTGTGGTTGGCCGACATCTACGCCTGCTGGGGAACTCTCGCAATTCTACCAAAGACGTGAGTCGCTTTCAATTATTGACGAGTGCCTAATGTTCAATGATCGCGTTGTCGTTCCAAAGAATCTACGCAATCGTGTCCTTAGACAATTCCACAATGGACACCCTGGCATTCAACGCATGGAGTCGATCGCTCGGAGTTTCGCTTATTGGCCTGGTATGGACGCAGATATTGATCTATTCGCCAAGTCATGCCGTCAATGTCAGCAAGCAGCTAAGATGCCAAACCGTGTACCAATTGCACCATGGCCTACGCCAGAAAAACCGTGGCAACGAATTCATGTCGATTTTGCTGGTCCAATAAACGGGGTCATATAACTCGTCGTGGTCGGTTCTTACTCGAAATGTCCTGAAATCATCGAGATGTCATCTGCTACATCCAGCAACACGATCAGCGCCATGCGTCGTTTGTTTAGTCAGCATGAATTACCAGAAACTCTCGTGTCCGATAATGGCTCGCAATTCACCTCGGACGTTTTCGCCGAATTTTGCCGCCAGAACAATGTGTCACATCTACGGTCGCCGCCTTACCATCCTCAGTCAAATGGCTAGGCCGAACGCTTTGTCGACACATTCAAACGTGCTCTTCTGAAATCACATGGGGAGGGAACATCCGTCGATAGTCTTCAACGTTTTCTTCTGGTTTACAGAACTACGCCGAACGATACGTTGCCCCGCCGCAAAATCCCCGCCGAACCATTCATGGGCAGGAAGCTAAGCACTTGGAACAATGCTATGCTGCCCAAGTCAACCAAACTGCCGCTCAATCAGAATCAACAGTCGTGTTTCGAACCAGGAATTGCCGTCCACGTACGAGACTACAGAACATCAAGTTCACCGTGGATCGACGGTAACATCATCCGTCGCAGAGGCAGTGTATTGTTCGATGTCAAAGTTGGAAAGGGTGTCGTGACACGACACAGAAATCACTTACGCCTGAGATCCGCAGCCTCCGATACGCTCGTCCAGATCCGGATACCACAGGACATACTGCATGAAACATTCAACCTTCCAACACCAAGTGAATGTATCACGACTGAGATACCGACTGACCGGAGTCTGCAACCACGTCGCTCGACAACCAGACAAAGAAAATCCGTGAAACCGTTGCAGGTCAATCCACGCCAGTCCCGGTATTGAGAATCTCAAAAGGGGTGTGTGTTGAGGAACTATTATTATCTTCCTCAAAAACTCATTATAACTTATACCTCATTATGATTCTCGATTCTGATTGGTCCATTTTGTCGGTCATAATGATTCAGTGTATAAATACACACGAGCGACAGCCTAATGGCTTTATGGTCAGAGACGGTAACGCTCTTTGTCTAAACGGCCTGCCTTTGTTCTTGCTACGCGTAGTGTTGGGTTACTTAGTCACTTGTGACTAATAGCATAAAGGTTTTCAGTGTTGAACATTTTGGGTAATTAATACTTGGGTTCTACTCGGGTAATATAAAACACTGTTCCAGCAGGAGTCTTCGTCTTCTTTTGAATCATGAGCAGAAGGGATAAAATCCCGTTAAGCTTCATCACAGTAATAGACATGGGTGACTTATGCTGACTTGGTCACTTGCTAACTTCTGCAAAACCTGAGAGTAGAGGAATACCACTATATCATTCCGGGGATCAAGTCCATCTGTCTCAACAAATGCTGATCCAACGCGCTTTTAAATAGTTGTTCAGATGGTAGAAACAGGAGCTCTTTCGGTAGAGAGATCCAAGTGTTCACCACCCGCGTGAATAGCGTGCTCGCATCTCTCAGCTTCATCCTTCTAGGCTTCTGCAACTTAAAGTCATGTCCCTGAGTCCCCGACTCGCCTAGAAAATGGAAGTACTGAAGGAACTCGTCTCCATATTGACCGAGAAGAATACGGCTCGTCAGGAGTCTGTCAAATCTTTCCCTTCGAAGTTCTGGGGAGTAGAGTTTCAATTAGATTCGATCATCCTCGTACGCGAGTTGGCTCATTCTACTAACTACTTTGGTGCCCCTCCTTTGTACCCTCTCCAAGGAGTCGCTCTCACATTTAGACTGAGGAAATGCAACAGGTAGCTCATCTTCCAAAAGAGGACAAAAAACGCAGAGAAACGTGTCTGGAACATTTGCGAGGTAATGGACGCAAATGAATGCCGAATCGCCCAGAACATCCTGGTAGCGCTGCCTGTTCTCTGACAAATGTGTCAGCCTTAGACTTTAAGGAATAAGTAACCATAATCCCTAAGACTCTTTCGACCGTCACCGCTCTAATATGCTTACCTCCAAGAAAGTATTCACCACCAGTGTCATCGGAGTTTATGCGCATGACTACTGTCTTGTCCTTATTGATTGGCAGTGACAAGCGATGTGTCCAACTGACTAAGTCATCAACTGCTTGTTGAAATTGTTTGTGGCCATCGCAGGAACTGACAGAGGCCCACAGTTTCATATCATCCGCGAATAAATGACATCTACATCGAGATCAGACAGGAACTCACTGTTTTTAGAGAGAGAAGGGAGATCACTGTCTTCGAGACAGTACACGGAGTCATATTGCTTAACCATAGCTTCAGCTTTCAAACCATTCTCAATAATGTCTACCCCATTAGTATCTATCAAATTAGGGATATATGGCGATGCCTTAGTGCGGCGAAGAATGCATGCGAATAGCCGTTTTGGTGCACAAGTATACTCGTCACCCAATCGCTGCTTGTACAACATACGTTTTCTGCGTTCCAATGCCCAGCAGAGGTTTTTAGCTTGCCAATAATTGTCATAGTCAGTGGCGTATTGCTGGCTTATGAATATCAACAAGAGCTTTTGACGTTGCCGCAAGAGTTTTCAGAGCTCCTTGTCCTTGACCTTTCGCCTAACGAAGACGTGTATAAAGCGGAACAGTCACCTCAATATTTGTTCAGATATTATTCCAGATCACTACCCGGCAATCTTCAACATCAGCTGATTGATCACAAGACCAATCGAGAGATGAAGCAACATCCCGTAACCTACCCGCGTCTGTATTACAAAAATTCCTTCTGGGAAAAGGATCTGGTACCCAGCCAGTGTTGGGTTTCCAAATAAAACGTAAGACGGCATGATCACTACATCCTAATGGAGTTTCAGTCCAAAGATGAGTAATATCGGACTGCGGTAGAGTGAATACCAAGTCAAAAATGGACTCACGCCCAGTTCGGCCTACTCTGGTCGGAAGAGAAACATGCTGCACACATCAACCAGAGCGTCAAATAAGTTCTGCTCAGATAACCCAGAAATTTCCTCTAGCGAAGTCCAGTCAATACTATTTGCATCGAAAACGCCAATAATCAAGCAGTTTGATGATCTATCATACTGACATATCTGTGATATCAGTGTATCTGTCTGAATATTGGAAGAAAGATAAACGACACCTATCGTGGCAAATGAAGTTGCAGTCCTTATACGGCACCATAAACGATTACCCATACAGGCAGTCTGCTGGAAACGAGCTAACACTGTGACGAAAATATGTTGTTAGAAGTATAAAGCAACCCCACCACCGATTCTAGCGTCCGTTCGATCTGAGCGAAAGAGTCTATATCCAGGTATGGCCAGCTCGGGATCATCCTGTTCAGGTGAGAGCCAGGTTTCCGTCACCGCAACAATCGCTGGAGGGTCCTGTCTAATCCGCTCAAAGAGTTCATTCAGTTTGTTTCTCAAGCTTCTCGCATTAAAATATATCATTTTTGAAGATCCAGATCCTTCCGAATGCCTATCGTCAGAGGCTCCCAACGAACTTTTGGCATCATCATCAAAACCCGAAAATCTACAATGCGTAAGTTAGTTTTACCTGCAGCTCTGAGCTCGATAATTTCCTGAGTAGCTTTTCGCATTGTCACACGATCTTCCGAAGAGAGATCAGGCAGGAGTCGAAGTTCACTAGCCTTCAACCTGTAACCCCTTTTTAGCAGTAAGGTATCTTGCTAAGCGGAGTCTAACACAATGTTTAATGTAGAATACCATTCCGAAACGCTAAAATCTCACCGGAAGCACAGGACCGGTTTCGAGGTTTTTGCCTCTCATCAGCTATGCGCATCCGCTGGACTCTTCGCGTTTCGAACTAGTATTTGTGTAAACAGATGGCGCAATGTGAACTGGAGTTCTCGTCTACTCGCTACTTTATAAGTAGCTGAAGGGACTAAACTAAGCCCCAACTGATCCAACGGCGTATTGCCGCGAGGGTTATTACAACCCCTGGATACTTCAAAGTAGAATACCATTCCGAAACGCTAAAATCTCACCGGAAGCACAGGACCGGTTTCGAGGTTTTTGCCTCTCATCAGCTATGCGTATCCGCTGACTCTTCGCGTTTCGAACTAGTATTTGTGTAGAGGATGGCGCAATGTGAACTGTCCTGTGCTTCCGGTAAGATTTTAGCGTTTCGGAATGGTATTCTACTTTGAACTATCCAGTGGTTGTAATAACCCTCGCGGCAATACGCCGTTGGATCAGTTGGGGCTTAGTTTAGTCCCTTCAGCTACTTATAAAGTAGCGAGTAGACGAGAACTCCAGTTCACATTGCGCCATCCGTCTACACAAATACTAGTTCGAAACAATGTTTAATGGTCTGGGCGATCACCTGGCGCTGGCCTGCGGCCTGGACGAAACGCTGTGAGTATCGTTTCACCCATTTCCTCTTCGTCGAAAAGGGGGACAAGAGCAGAGTTTAAGAAATCGCGTTATTGTTTAACCCTGTCTATCGCCAAGGCACCTGTTTGCTCCGGCGCATTGTGAAGGATGATGGAGGATTTGAAACTCTAATCAGTGATTAAGCTCTGGTCTTTGTTCTTGATTGCTTTATCCAACTCTGGTAGTTCCTGGTCCTCTTTCGGTTTATGAACGTTCATTGCACCGGCAAAACTAACTGCATCTTTTGAACTGAGTACAAACAAGGCAGCAACTTCCGCAAAAGTGCGTACATCTCCAGATTTCCGAAAATTGCTGTACACAAGATTTGTGTTGGCTATCCTCTTTCGAGGGTGAGCCACTATTTACACTATTTCCCTCCATAAAGACATTCAGAGGTCTTAGCAAAAGCCGTGCCAACTTGAAGCGAATGATGTCACATGAATTTCTCTGAAGCCAACGATACATCTCCGACTTTATTCCACCACGTTGAATATGCATCCACATTGGAAATATTTCACCTTGAACAGCTTTATCTTTATTGGCGACCTGTTTCAAACAAACCAGACAAGAATCCCCAGAGTGAGCAGGAGAGCACCCATTCTCTAGAGGCTTCCTTGCAGGTCATGCTGCATGATATCCTTTAGCAGATTTACGTGTCATAACCATGTTCAAATCCGTTGAGAATAGAATAAAAGTTCTTGTGGTAATCTTGAAATAGTTCGGATATCCTCACTTGGAATACTGCATTCAATCCTGGGCACCGTACTTGAAAAAAGATATAGCATGTCTCCAAAGGTTTCAGCACCTTGCGACTAGGATGGTTGAGGGTCAGACAGGTAAAACCTATGAGGCAAGACTCAAGGACCTCGGTTTGTTCTCACTAAAGAGAGGGAACTGCGAAGTGACCTAATAGAAGCCTTAAAGATTCTAAAGCTTCTTACGGGTGATAATATTACTGAAATCCTTAAACTTGCCCCTGAAGAAGTTACAAGGGGTAATTCTATGAAACTTCTTAAGAGTAGGCCCAGGTAGCTGGCACGTGAGCACTTTTTCAGCAACCGTGTGGTCAACTTCTGGAACAAGCTCCCAGATTGTATTGTAAACTTCAAAATAACTCACCGAAAGCTGAAGTGAGTTGAGCAAGGAAATTGTGATGTGAATGATACTGATTCTCCACGATGTCGAAGATTCCGAGTACGAAGAGTAATGCAGGAATTGACTTGATTAAATCCGTTAAGATGGAAGTTTAGTTCAGGTAAAGAATAAAGTAGCAAGCCCGCTAAAATTGAGTTATATCCGTGAGCGTTAATGATTCTCACAGTCCAAACATTCACTGCAGTCAGTCCAGACAGTTGCAAACAAGTTCTCACACAATTGGCCCAGACAAAGCGAGGGAGATTGAACCGCGCCGGTTGGATTCAAAACGTATATATTTTCAAGGTCACAATAATTAACAATTGCGAATAGCAAAATCTGTGGAATACAAAAATACTCCCCTCCCAGAGCGTACAATAGGCTCGAAATATCACTCACACTCATAGTCGTTCAGATGCTGTGGGAACCTGACGTGCCTACCACTGCGGCTCGCAACCGTGGGAACAGGCTCAACGGGTAATGTAGCATCGTCTGTGGGAACGGGCTTTGAATTCAGTTGAAAGCTGTCGGAGTGTGATGCGGAGGTTGTTGGCTGGGGCAAAACGTGGGAAGATTGTTCAACAAAGGAAGGCTTCAATCGATCAACTGAGACGGTATCACGGCGACCGTTGATGTCTAACACGAAATGTTTGTCTTGGCGTGAGATGACTTGATGTTGACCATGATAACGTGGTTGCAATGATTTGCCTATGGTATCACGACGCACAAAGACGAAGTCGCACGTATCTAAGTCGGGGTGTTTATAGATTGAAGGCGTGGAAGTACGAGGAGGTTGGTATCGTAAACGAGAAACAAAATTGCGTAACCGGGAAATGAGGTCAGAAACGGGTGGAAAATGTTTAAGAGGACTGACAAAATCACCTGGCATTGATAAGGATGAACCGTAGACCAATTCTACGGAAGAAAATTCTAAATCTTCTTCAATGCATGTACGTAATCCAAGAAGGATAAGTGGAAGGTTTTCGGCCCACTTGCTCGGGTCAACTTGGCAGGCTAAAGCGGCTTTCAATTGTCGATGGAATCGTTCAACTAAACCGTTAGCAGATGGATGATATGCCGTAGTGCGAATATGTTGGCAAACAAGGAATGCTGAAAGATCACGAAATAGAGAAGATTGAAATTGAGTTCCACGATCAGTGGTAACGATAGCAGGTGCACCGAAGTTTGCTACCCAATGCTGAATGAAAGCACGAGCAACAGACTCTGAAGAAATATCAGAAATAGGAACGGCGATGGGCCATCGGGTATACTGGTCAACAGCAGTCAAAATGTAGGTGAAGTTGTTTGAAGAGGGAAGAGGACCAACTAAGTCTAGGTGAACATGCGAAAAACGAGCAAAATCTGTGAAATACAACACTCTGTATACTCGATATCGAAGTGTCGGATGCTCAACCGCATACCGTCGAAGGAAATCTGGGCGCGTGATTGGCTTTTAGCCACCTTCAATCCTGTGAAACTTGAACTTAAACAACATTTTTTCTGAACTGAAAAAATATCGTAAGAAGCAAACGTCCACGTAGACCTTGAAATTCAATTTAATTCAAATTTAATGATTGAAAACTGAGCGATAACAGCTCCTAAATAAAACTTATTTGCCAATGAGGTCGTAAGTCATCATCATAATCATGCACAGGTCCGGATCCAAAGTTACAAGTGTATAAGCGAATTTGTAAAAATGAATGTAAGAAAGCTGACACTTGTCGGAGAATAGTCAGCGCTGCCAGGATGCTCTGGGCGATTCGGCGTTCCTTTGCGTCCATTACCCCGCAAATGTTCCAGACACTTTTCTCTGTGTACATTCGTCCTCTGTTGGAATATGGGCTACCTGTTGCATTTCCTCAGTCAAAAGGCGAATGCGACTCTTTGGAGAGGGTACAAAGGAGGGGCACTAATATGGTTTGTGGAATGCGCCAACTGGCGTACGAGGATAGGAGGAGCTTGCTGAAACTCTACCCCCTAGAGCTTCGAAGGGAAAGATATGACCTGCTCCTGACACGCCGTATTCTTCTCGGTCAATATGGAGACGAGTTCCTCCAGTACTTCCGATTAGTAGGTGAGTCGAGGACTCGTGGACACGACTTTAAGTTGCAGAAGCCTAGAAGGCTGAAGCTGAGTAATGCGAGCACGCTATCCACGCGGGTGGTGAACACTTGGAACTCTCCACCGAAAGAGCTCCTGTCTCTAACATCTGAACAGCTATTCAGAAGCGCGTTGGATCAGCATTTGTTGAGACGGATGGACTTGATCCCCGGAGTGATATAGTGGTGTTCCTCTACTCTCAGGGTTTGCCTTGTCAGCAGAAGTCACCCATGTCCATTACTGTGATGAAGCTCAAACGGGATTTTATCCCTTCTGCTTTCGATTCAGAAGAAGAAGAAGAAAGCAGAATATGCAAATACGCAAAAAGCTGAGATTGGACCTTAACGTGGTGTACTGGTTTGTGTACCTCCATCACTTATTAAGCTATGATGGAAACATTCAGAGCCACACATGCCAGACAGGTCAATGGATAGAGATCAAAGGAGAATGGTCTCATCCCAACCTGCTGCCCTTTAGGTCAGCAATTTTAGTTCACCTATCTAGGCATAAGCGACCTGGCAGTATCCTAGGCTGCATAAAACCATGTGTATGACTACAAAAACCAATCTTGGCACTTTGTCTGGCTCCAGACTTGTGCTTCATGATGATGACAATGATAACCAACTCCATAGTACAATAAACAGGGTCAACTTACTTGCTGCACACAGCAAGGCGGGTAAGCGAAAACAAGCACCTGCCTTACTCTTCAAACTGTTTATGACCCTTACCGTTCCACCCTTAACAGTTCTCTTTCTTTCAATCCCGGCTTTAGAAATGACCGCGTTGAACATGTTGAAACATCCTCTATTAGCGAATTTACAGTTCGCAGTTTAAAACCTCGAGTTTCTACTCAACTTGGAGTATGTTAGAACTATGAGACAGATAGTCTAAAAAAACTGCATTGGCCTGGCTCTTAACTTAGATAGTATAACTGTTAATGTTTGCTGTTTAACAGAAATGCGCTTATATGATCCTTCTATAATTACAGAACTAAGTGCTTCAAACCTTTCATCTAGCTACATTTTGTACTGCTCCGGTGATTCTTTATTACATTGGCTATGACAACTGACTATAATTTAAAATCTTTGGCGGGATCTCGTAATTTACGAACAAACTGGTCGAGACTATGAGACCTACTGCATTGGCCTGGCTCTTAACTTAGATAGTATAACTGTTAATGTTTGCTGTTTAACAGAAATGCGCTTATATGATCCTTCTATAATTACAGAACTAAGTGCTTCAAACCTTTCATCTAGCTACACTGCTCCGGTGATTCTTTATTACATTGGCTATGACAACTGACTATAATTTAAAATCTTTGGCGGGATCTCGTAATTTACGAACAAACTGGTCGAGAGATTGACCACTCGTTTACATGTTGCCAAAATATGACGTGTAAAACTTCATTTTTTCGGCTTGTCACACAAGACCTCGAGTGTACGGATCGTGTCAGAAGAAGTTGAACACGCAGAGAATAAGTCGTATACATCAGCTGAAATGTAATTGTGTAAGATTTTCAAGTTGTCTAAAAGTATGTCGCACAATTCGTTTAGAAAATAAGAAAAAGTATGAAACCAATGTTTCCATCGTTTGGCAGCATCCGCGTAAAATTTCTCTGGGCGCAGGAATCGTTCCATTTTAAAATTTGTGAATTAAATAAATTGTTATGTTTGAATCAAGCATACACCGAGTTAGGAGAGACTGATTGTCTGGAAATGAACCTTTTTCAATTCACAATTGAAGTAGTATAGCTGCAAAAGAGAGTATAGGATTAAGAGATAATTATTGAACCAAACGCAATCATAACACAACCTTCGGCTCAAATCGACGATATTACCATAGGTGCTCGCTGGAGAGATTGCATTGAGGCATGCCGTTCGTTTTCAAATACCGGAATAGATTCTGATCATGCTCTTATGCGGCCTAGGTTCTCCCTAAAGTTTTCAGGTACGAAACCTTTGAATGGGAAACGCATTGCGGTCGAAACATTCTCTCAACCTGCAGTCGAAGAAATTTATAGGACCACCTTGAGTAACTCACTCCCAGTTGCTCTGTGCGCAACTGCCGGTTAAATATGGAACACGATAGCGGGTATTATATGGTACGCCGCAATATCACCCTCTGGGACTATATAATCAGCCCCAAAGTCCCACTGGATTTCACAGCGCTTTACTGAAAATATTCACAAGCGGCGCCGAATAGCGTCTGGTCCTAAACAAAATAGAAAATGTAGACTCGTAAGGAATGAACTTAAACGGGTCTTATGACCAGACCGAGAAAAGTGCTAGCAAAATAAAATGGAACAAATGAAAATCGCAAATAATGTTGGTAATGCGCGCAAACTCTTCCAACAGTGAACGGGTTTCCAAAACAACGGAGTGAGTGAGACTACGGCTTACTCAGACGGTGTATGTATGTTTGTATGTATGTATGTATGTATGTATGTATGAAAGCACAAGCCTGATCCAGGCAAAGTGCCGCAAAGTCAGAGACTGCACGTGGGCTAAGATACTGTCAGGTTGCCCAGACCTAGACAGATATGAGGGGGGAATAGAAATAGAAATGGTAGTGAGACTACAGCGTATTTCAGCATGCAGCTCACGACCGTTGGCCAATCAATTTAGCACGATGTTAGCCGTACAGCACAGAAATGCTGCACGATTGCACATCCGTGTATGTATGTATGTATGTACGTATGTACGTATGTATGGGCAACCTGACAGTAATATCGCCCACGTGCAGTCTCTGACTGTGCGGCACTTTGCCTGGATCAGGCTTGTGCTGTCATACATACATACATACATGTATGCATGCATATATGTATGTATGTATGTCAGCGACTGCGCGTGCGGTAACATGCTGTCATGTTGCCCAGACCTAGACAAATATGGGAGAGGAAGATAGCAATGGCAGTGAGACTCCAGCATGTATTCACATGCAGCTCACTACCGGTGGCAAATCAATTTAGCACGGTGTTAGCTGTACAACACAGAAGTACTGCTCGATTGCACATCAGATGGTACTCTTATCACTAAAGAGAATCGCCGCCACTAACGCAATACGATCCTTGACCGTTAGCGTAGATCCCCTAGTGATTTAGAAATTAAAGCATGTATCCTATCCACGAAACGATTCAAGGCTGCTGGCACCGGTGCCACAGCACCTGTTTTGTTTTGAAGGTGGCTAAATCCCAAACAATGCTGTAGACGATCTTTTTCGTGAAGTATGGATTGTCAGAATCCATCCCACGGAGATAGGGAAAATCGGTTATCATACCGATATTCAAATGCTGTGCGAACTTCCTGCTATAATTACCACGGGATAAGTCTCACTCCCATCATCACGAGATCATTCGCGTCCATATGCCTTCGTAGATTAACATCGTATAGGGAATCACAGATTTTAGAGCAACAAGCTTGCTTCCGTCCTGGCAGAGGCTGTGTCGACCACATTTTTACTGTTCGACAGATCTTAGAACTGCGGTACACTTGTCGGCAGCCGACACTAACCATATTTTTAGACTTAACAGGGGTATTTGATTCAGCCGATCGAAATGTCTTGTTTAACACCTTGCTGTGCAAAGGCGTTCAGCAAAAGTACGTCAACACACTGCGTGCAATTTACATTCATACATCTAGAGGCGTTAGGATTTACAACGACATTTCGCTCAAATTCCGCACTACAAGAGGCGTCATACAAGGACATCCGATTTCTCCTTTTCTTTTCAATTTTGTAATTGATGCCATTATGGAATTGTACAGTCTAGGAACACCAGCGTTCGTTGTTCATATGATGCCACTTGCCATGCTTCTCGATTTGCAGTATGCTCTTCTACTCGTGCACAGGTTCACGAGTTATACTAAACAAGTGTTCTAGTATTATGCCCACATTCGGAATGCGTTTAGCACCTTCAAATTGCAGTGGACTACTGTATGACAATGACTTATCAAACAGCACTTTATTACTGGACAATCAGGCGCTTGAAACAGTAGATAGTTTAACCTATCTGGGTAGATGTATCAATAATTCTGTATCTTTAGACGACGAGGTCTCATCACGCATTTCTAAGGCGACCGTAACATTTCGCAACCAAGATCACCTCTGGTTGAGTTTACAACGCAATAGTTCGGGTTGTTTTACTTTATGGGTGTGAAAATTGGGCCTTACGTAAAGAACACATTCGGCGTTTCCAAATATTTGACAACCGACGACTCCGCAGGATTTTGAGAGTTAGCTGTTACCGTCACCTACGGAACGATGATCAGATATCGCATTATTTAGTTGTTTAAGGAAATGTCGTGTTTTGTGGCGGTCGTGCACTAGGCATCTTGAAGTGTTTGCTTATCCTGTATGTTGTCAAGTGGAGTATGGTATTAAAGCACAAGCCTGATCCAGGCAAAGTGCCGCACAGTCAGAGACTGCACGTGGGCTAATATACTGTCAGGTTGCCCAGGCCTGTTTCCCCCCTCATATCTGTCAAGTGGAGTGGCGAGGAAAGCTTGTTATGATGCATGGCTGTGAAAGCCAAACAGAAGTTGTCATGCTGATGTGGCTCTATTCATTCACGAAGCTTGAATGAATGCATGTTTCATTCAAGGCGTAGGTACATCATCCCAGTTTGCTTGTGCTTACTCTTCTATAGAATCCGTAGCTTAATTTTAACCCGCCTCCATCTTTTAGGATTTCCATGGTTGTATGGCAGTTAAACATTCGGTACATGCTTTCGATGTAATGCTGTTTCTGCTGCTGCTGCTTCACTTTGGGAACTTTCGAAAGATACAAAATCAAGTTTGCTTAGAACTCCCTGAAAACTGGGGAGTCATTAAGCCTGGTTATATTCAGCTGCTTTCGACCTTTACAGGTTTCCCGCTACATTGGATCGAGAGCTTAGCACAGACTAACACGTGATCTGACTTTAAACACCTGCTCCAGTATGAGCAGCAATCTGACACACTCCCTCGACACGACTACCTGCTAGGTTATTGTCAATTTATGTAACACTTTTGATTGCACATATATTCGTTCATTTAATTTGTCATGAACCACAACCACCCACAACCATGTCGGTATAGCAAACTCGTTGCTATCAATATTTAATTATTTTTCCTACAAATGGACGAAATAACCGGGTCATATCTTCATTATTGTCGATTACTGGACAACGATACCTGGCTTTGCTTGCACTTATTCATCACCGGATCAACTTTCGTTCATCACTACACTGCCATTTTAATCGTCAATCGAAGCGAGCACGGTATTTAATGTATAAAATAATTTACGCTCTGTTTCCGAGTTTTCGATAAACGTGGGGATAACGTTTATCGTATTGTATCGTATTGTATTACTGCATACTTTCCGCTCTCTGTTGCACAGTTTTAGTTCATTCCTATGGTGAATACTAGAAGACTGACGTTAAGAAGCGCTGCCAAAAACTCTGAGCCACAGATTTCACTTGACCCCGTCAAAGTTAAACGGCGGAGAAATACAACAATTTCATCGTCTAACACGACCAGTCACACACGCCTGACATCTACGACTAACGATAGGCCAGTCGTAAACGAGCCAGACAAAGAAAATGTCAAGGATGGATTCACGACTGAACTTATTGGGCGCGAAGAAGAACGAAACTCTGTGCGTGAATTTATCGAAAGCTGTTTGATCAACAAACAAAGCGGTAGTTTGTATATCAGTGGTGCACCAGGTACCGGTAAAACAGCTGTAGTCTCCCATGAAACGCAATGGTTTGCCAAAGCTAAACGCTGTCGCGTGGAGTTTATTAACTGTATGCAGTTGACTTCTGCGTCTGATGTTTTTCATCGATTGTATCATTCGTTGGTTGGGAAAGGATATTCACGGTACAAGTTAGAAAAAATTACATGCAATGATGTTGAAGTCGCATTCGAGAAGAAAATGCGAGATGCAACCATGTTGCTAGTGCTAGATGAAGTCGATCAACTCTCTTCTAAAAGTCAAGATATATTATACAAGTATGTTCTGATTTATAATTTATTCTCCGTTCAATTATGCTTTCTTCGAGAGGCATTTGCAGAATCATGATTAGTTCTCTCAATGCTTAATTTTAATTTAGTATTGAAAAACACTTTTGCGGAAAATAAATTTTATTTATAAGTATCTAGTATCTAGTAACATTTACTTTTAGAAACGACTTATCTTTGTGGTACTGTTTTTTTTATTTTTTTTATTTGTATATAGCTTTCTGTGCATGGATGTGAAATTTTGCAGTAATTCTGTATGACTCAAATCGTGTTCAGTGGCGTCTTGTTGTAGGTATCTTGGAGTGTTTGATTAATCTTGTATGTTGTCAAGCGGGGTGGCGAGATAAGCTTGCATCCCAGTGAAAGCCGCAAGGAATCTGCCATGCTGATGTTGTTCTACTCGTTCACGTCATTTGATTGCGTGTTTGATTCGTGGTGTGTGCACCTCATCCTAGTGTGTCTGTACCTAATCTTCTTTTTTCCTTTCTATTGCTTTTGTCATATCTGTCTAGGCCTGGGTAACCTGACAGTATCTCAGCCCATGTGCAGTCTCTGACTCGCGGTACTTTGCCTGGATCAGGCTTGTGCTTTCATACCATTCATACCTAATCTTCTACAGGTTCTGTAGCTTTTTAGTCCCCACACTTCCCTATCTTTTGATTTATTTAGTCATGGTTGTATGGCAGCTAAGTATTCGGGACTTGAATGTTTAACACTTGTCTATTGCGCAGCTAACACCATGCTAAATTGACTTGTCACCGGTAGTGAGCTGCATGCTGAAACTCGCTGTAGTCTCACTGCCGTTTCTATTTTCATTTTTCATATCTGTGTAGGCCGAGGCAAGCTGACAGTATTTTAGCTTATGTGCACTGTTTGACTTTGGAATTTAGCCGGGATCAGACTTGTGATTTCATACATACATACTCATAACACTTTACTGCACTAACTGCCACCGTCAATGCCCTGTGACCGAGAGTAGAATCTAATATCATTTCCCTGATGAATTCTCGAGGTTCGTTTGTAGGCTCGGGCATCGTGGCATCACACCCTGTGTTTTCAAACGGAATACTTAATTACCGAAAGGTAGCCACACAAATCAAGTGTACTGATGCCTGATGTTGCTCGACACTGTGTGGTTCCAGACTCGAGCTTCATTCTGATGCATGGTTTCAGCTCCTCATTTCTTACCATATTTATTTATACTGTTTATTTCATGACCGTTTCGACATGAACTATTATTACTATTGTTTAATATGCCTAAGATTTCGATAACGTGCCTCAAATATCTGACAAATTTCAACACGACTTCGGCTCTGACAGCTAGGTGCTGGTTCTTATTTTCTGATTATCTATAATAAGTTCGTGATTGAGCCACATTGCCACTAAAAGCAAAACGAATTCTTATTCATCGCGTATAATTTCCCGATGCTTATTATTCCTAATTTGCGTTATTCGCGTTTAATTTTCCTAGTCTGTTTATCCTTTTGTTTTCATTCATGCGGTTTGCTTCCTAAGGATTTTCGATTGGCCATCCACGCTGTCGTGCCATCTTATCATCATCGGGATTGCCAACGCACTGGATCTCCCCGAACGTCTCCTTCCCCGACTTCTTGGCAAATCACATAAGCCGAAGCACTTGATTTTTCGTCCGTATAGTCGCACTGAATTGTGTGATATTGTCAGCGCAAAGTTGGGTGGCTCCGGTGACGCTCCGGCTTCGTTGGATTCGCTCGCGATACAATTGTGTGCTCGAAAGGTTCGTGTTTGTTTTCCGATTATCCCGCTCTGTGTCCCTAGCTTTTGCAACCATGGTTCCGCTGTGATGCGGCATCATGACGGTTCTTACTATTATTTGCTCATGCTTTTTCTACCAGAAACATTTTTACTATGGATTTAAAGTCGTGTAGAATCTTTTCAAGGCACGAATATCAATATTTTACACTTAAAGGATTAGGTTTTGGGCTCACTGAACCTGATCTTACTGTCTCCACCTGATGACGGCAAACAGCCAGAAACCGGTAGTGGTGTGTAAGGGATGGGGATGTGAGCACCACAATACATATGTTTGGGGCCGTTTTCTCTGCCTTCCCTGTCTATACAAACTCATTACATCAGGTTGAGTGCTCAATCGAGTTCTGTTATCACGATATACTTTTACATTTATCTATCGTCTCATTTTTGCGCCATAACCAGAAGAAGACTGTAGAAACTGAAAGCGATCCGTCTAAAAATGGAAGAAAGTACTTGCATTTCAGGTATTAAGTGTTCATTATTGCGTGTTTCCGTTCAGACCACCCTCCGGAAACATAAAAATGGTTCGACCTGATGCATTTTTGAACTGATAGTGTGTTGTACGTGTCGTTATTCTGCTGCTAATTATTGCCTATAATCAAGACTCTTCTTAATCCCATGTTTACTCGAGGTCACTAATACGTTGAGGGATCGATTTTGTCATCTCCACCGAGGCGAGCTCAACTCAGCCAACTTCTTACTCGGCGCTGAGACATATTTTCCGAATATCCGGATCGAAATGTACCACGAGTGGTAGTAAGATGGTAGGGAGGCGTAAAAGGGGCATGACGTCACAAGTCTAGAAGCCGTCAAAGTGTCGAACGGGCATAAACGGCAGGGAACTTGGTTTCTTTCACATTGACCATCAAGCGGAATTGAATTCGTCTCCTCTTTTTCCTCGATCCTGTGTTCATTGTGTTTTGTAGGTACTGTACACGCGTATGAGATGATAATCGCTGGCCCAAAGCCTCGCGATACAGTCTTAACGAGTGCTTATCCCTTGCCCTTCTCAACAGTCGGGTATAACAATGAGCACCGACTTTTGATTAAAAATTTCAACTTTGCGATCCTCGAACCCTTTGTGTTACTTAACCACTAGTCCAACTGCCACTGGTAGTGAGCTGCATGCGAAAGTACGCTGGATTCTCACTACCATTTTTGCACGGATGTGCAATCGTGCAGTATTTCTATGCTGTGCGGCTAACATCGTGCTAAATTGGTTGGCAACCGGTAATGAGCTGCATGCCGAAACACGCTGGAGTCTCACTTCCATTTCTATTTCTTTTGACATGTCTGTCTAGGCCTGGGCAACCTGACAATATCTCAGCCCACGTGCAGTCTCTGATTGTGCGGCACTTTGCCTGGATCAGGCTTGTGCTTTCATACCATACCATACCAACTGCCTGGTAATGAAACTAGTTAATGTATTCCAATTGTTTTAAAAGCCAATTGTGGTAATCGTGTGTTGGCAGTTTCTAACATTCATTTGCCACGCCATGCCTGGTTAAAAATCTCAGTGCTGCTAAGGCCTGTCTGCTAGTGTTAACAATTGTGAGCTTTTCTTACCATTTTTATTCTCTAACCGCAGATGGGATTCCACCTCACGGTTGTAGCGTGGTTTCCGCTTGGGCATGTAACTGATTATACAACTAAACATTTTCACGTCTGAATTCCTCGCCATTGCTATTCGCACTTCTTTCAATCGCTCTATTTTTCTTCTGAACAACAGTAAAAAAGTTATGATAAGAGTGATCCGGACCTTGGCAATTTTCATTACACAAATTTTCTCATATACACTCGGTTGATTTTCACTGAATTATCTTTATTATCTTCAGGTATCCGCTTCCACCGGAGATGTTAGAACTGCACTCGGTGTTTGTCACAGGGCTATTGATCTCGCATTAAAAGAATCGCAAACACAGCCCCCACCGCTGAATTCTCAACCTGCTTCCAGCCCGCTTGTGCAACCGTCGTTGAGGCACATTAGTATGGCGCTGAAAGAGTCTCAAGTAAGTTTGTACGCAAATGTGTTCGATTTCTATTTCGTTCGCTTGTTAGGTTTGAAGAAGAAGAAGAAATTGGTTTTATTCGAATTAACGAATTTTCAGCAGTTACAATAATTTCACCAAAAAATATAAAAAAAATTGACGAACAGACGACATCGAGTTACAATTTGTCGACTGAACGATGTTTCTTATCCGTCTTGATTGATTATTTCTAAATATGATCCAGATTATCAGCGAATGCCGTAACCTAAAGTTTCACAACAATTCCCGGCATCTCGTAATTCGTCCAAAATTGATATGAAAAAATGATGCATTTGGCCCACAGATAGCGTTAACATTTAACGAAAAAAGCGGGAAAATGTGTTGAGAAATTAATGTTATGCACAGCCGATTTAAAGGCCCCGCATTTGTCTGTGATCACTCACTTCCTGATACTAAAGCCTTGGAGTGCAATTGTGTAATGCATCTGTGCTGTGTACCGAACACCACGATAAATTGATGTGCCACCGGTAGTGACCTGCATGTTGAAACACGCTGGAGTCTCACTACCATTTATATTGCTATTTTCCTTTCTCATATCTATCTAGGCCTGGGCAACCTGGCATTATCTTAGCCCACGTGCAGTCTATGACCGTGGTAATTTGTCTGAATCAAAACTGTGTTTTCATGCAACATTTATGTATGGTCCAAACAAAATTAAAACGGCTCCCATTAAGTCTGTATCTGGTAACCCGATTGTCGACAAAACTCAACAGATGGAAAGATGGGTAGAGCACTTCTCCTCTCTATACTCTAGGGACAGTATGGTTTTACCGCATGCACTTGAAAATGTTGAGCGGTTGCCAACCATTGAACATCTAGATACTCCCCTTACTCTTGATGAGCTCAATAGGGCAATCGACCGCTTGGCGAATGGGAATGCCCCTGGTGACGACGGAATTCCACCTGAGCTCATCAAATGCTGTAGAGCAGCATTATTACAGCCTCTTCACCATATGCTTCTTCAGTGCTGGCATGAGGAGTGTGTGCCACAAGAGATGCGAGATACGAAGATCATTACGCTATTTTAGAATAAGAGTGATAGAGGCGATTGCAACAATTACAGAGACATCTCCCTTCTGAATGTTGTAGACAAATTGTTTGATAAAGTCTTACAGATCCGGCTACAAGTTTTAGCTGATAAAGAATACTCCGGCGGTGAAACCTGGATCATCCACACAAGACACGAACCGAAGCTGAGTGCTACATAGCATCCGTCTTATCTTTAAAATATCGTGGATGGTCAAAGTGACTAATGTCGAAGTGCTTTCAAATGTTGGTCTACTGAGCATGTTTACCCTACTAGGACAGCGCTACCTGCGATGGCTTTGTCACGTCTACAGAATGGAAAATGGTCGTATTCGGAAAGATCAACTCTATTGTGAGTTGAAATTAGCAAGTCGACCATTTGGTACAATGACGTTTGCAAAATAGATATGAAAGCTTTCGGAATTGATCGTATGAGTTGAGAAGAATTTGCTCTTGACCGCACACATTTGAGGCATTGTGTACAGCGTCGTCTGCAAGCTGGGGAGGAGCAGATACAGCTCTTGGCTGCTGAACGCAGATCACGCCGCCGGCGTGCAACTGACACCGATCGACCGAGTACTGCCTACCGCTGCGAGCGCTGTGGTAGACATTGTTCCTCTCGAATCGGTCTGCTTAGTCATTCTAAAAGCTGTGGAACGTGAAAAACATGCGATTGTGATGTACATCCATGGTCGACATCGACCGAAGTAGGCCAACAGCAACAACATTGTATGTATGTATGTATGTTTTGATCGTAATTGACAATCAAGGAAACGTCCCAAGTTGATTGACGCGCAAAATCCCCAGGTAAATCAGAACCGAACGAGGATTTGTCAACAAATGCCGTACTGTATTCGGGTAATCAAATATAGTAAAAACATACCTCAATTATTTGGGTCAACCGGGTTAAAATCCGGGTCAATGTCAAAACAAAATCGAGTACGTACCAAGTTACGTACACGAGTCAAAATCAAAGCTAAGTTCAAATGTCCGAACGTCCCACGCGATTGAGATTACGACAAATTGTGCGCAGTAAATCAAGGTCAAAATAAGCAAAAGGGTCCATAAAGCGATATGGTAATGACGCGTCCTGATCACATATCATCTTTTCCATCCTGGCTCATTTTTTGTCTACTCCGTTTGAAGTGAGTGCTAACAGCAATCGATATGAAGCCGTTTACTCGTACTTGCACGGATGTGCAATCACTTTGTGATTCTGTGTTTGAACATCGTGGTTCATTGTAACGGTGGCATTCAAGTATAACTTTGCTTATAACCCTTTTGTTTTTGATACTTTTTAGCATGTTTCTTTATAATTTTATTTTGAAAAATGGGGAATTCGCTGCGCCGGTCAGAAAAATGTGAAAGAAAACTTATACGCGAGGATTTTAACAAACATGTAGCCTGGTATTTCATCAACTAACATCACAACGCTTGATTCCGCTGTAGATGAAACCGAAGCTGTTTTGGATTTGAATGTGGATGGCAGTCTCAAATTTTCCCATTAAACTTTAACGTTTCTCCCATAGTTGTTATTCGTATTAAAAATGTGTATGGTTAAATTAATACTTCTTCTTCGTTGACTCTCTGCTTACACATATAAATATTTTATTTTTTGCTACTCGTCATATTTCAGTAACTTATGCGTCTTTTTTTATCTCAGGCGTCAAATATCCCCTCAACTCCCGTGTCGCAATCGGCTAACTCCCAAAAACCGGCTCTAGGTTCCTCCAACGACCTACCTCTCCATCATAAGTTGGTCATCCTCAGCGCATATCATCTAAGAAAACAACACGGACTACGCGAAATTCCTTTCAGTAAACTCTCGTCGACTTATTCATTCATCTGTTCGGTTCGCCAACTTATCTCGCTCGAAGAATCGGAGTTGATTTCTGTTTGCGGTCTGCTAGATTCCCGGGGCTACGTGCAGTACGGCAACCCGAAAGGTGCAAATAAATTCGGGACCCCAGCGCGTTTCCAAACGATTCGGCTCAGATTGGATAACAAATCGGTCGAACAGCTGTTCACAGATGACATGTTCTCACAGATGCTCCGTTTGGTGGTGCCCAACTGAACGACAAACTCTTAGAACTGAAACACCTGCATTTTTTGGAATTCATGTTGTTTTCCTGTATTCTATGTGCACACATATTGGAATAGGTATTTGACTTTTTATCCTCTTAATTTTTATTAATCCTCGCTCCGTCCAAATGTCAGATAAATATATAATCTCTGGAATGATTGTCTTTTGGCTTTTATTCGCTGGGTTGTATTCTATTATTCGAGTTGTGTGTTACATACAGGCGACTACGGTTTGAGGGTCATTAGACTGATCATCCATGCCGAACCCTTGAAAGGTTACACATGATGTCACAGTTCCAGAATAATGCAAGGTCCTACCCATTGTAATCAAATACTTGTAATGTCAAAGTACCCCCCAACGTAGTGTGAAAGTTACGGATGTTGTAGTTAGGTCACAGCATGTTCCGGTTTGCATCCCATTACACCGTGGTTATCAATATTGCCAAGTGTTACCTGCACATGAAAACATCGTACGCATCTGCATTTCATTAAAGCTTGTATGATTGTTTCACTGAATCTAATTGCCATTTAACTACCCAGTTTTTGTCCAGCGATTTCATCGTTCTTCTAATCTTCACTTTTTCGTGTATGTTGCAACTTTTCACGGTATTTCAATTGAACCTTGTGATAAAGAGCATCTCCTCTATTGCTGCGGTTTAAACCTTTTTGCTGATAATTTTGATTCGTTTTTTCTGTCTTATGGGTAACAGTGAAACACGAAGCTGCAGGTTGTGGTGAGGCTGCGGCACGCAGCATGTTCGATGAGTGGCATATCGCCTTACCATTACTCCACAGCCAGTTCCTCGATGTTTAATTTCCACGATTCTTGGCATTACGATTGGGTTCCTTGAGAGAGAGAGCGATAGAAAATAAAGTGGAACACTTTAAATGCACACTCCGTGAAAATTGGCCTGCTACGACGTCAACATGAAAAAACTAGCCGTATTCCCTCATTTATCATCTGTATAGTTATCAGGATAATTGATTTTGTTTCGCTCACCACATGATACTCAGTCCCGAGATGTCCTGGATGATTTTATCGCCTTATTTGTTAGCTAAGGTCACGTGACCCGATTACCTCCGTTTTGTACTTTAGTATCGATTGATCGCACGTCACAAGGTCAAATTCGCACCGCTGAACTGCTGTATGTAGGCAAAATTTTAACGTGCGTTTCGCCTTAAGTCTATTCAATCAATGCTAGCGGAAACCACCGAACAAGCTGAGAATCCTGCCACACTAGTCTTAACCGCTCCGACGTTCGATCAAAATAAGTTATTGATCTACCGCGAATTGTACTACAATGGATTTAGTTCCGTGACAGCAGCGCGAGATTTAACAACGGGGACTGCGGTAGCGTTAAAAAAGATTGATTATAAGTATTTTCGCAACTCACCTTTCCCTATTATCCGATTACAAAGAAGATTCAACCGGAAGCTCCGTGCTCAATCTGCGAAAATTCGTGCCTTGTCTCATATTTCCGTGCTAAAGTTGATCGATTTTGTTGTGGAACCGACCAAAGTGACCATTGTAACAGAGATGTGCATGTTCGGAGATTTATTCAATTGGATGCTACAACAATCACAACTTCGTGTGCGGGATATATCGTTGGTATTTCAGTACCTATTGGAGGCGATTCGTTACTTGCACTCAGAGAATTTCATTCATGGATTTCTTTCTCCAACTCACATCCTGTTCCATTCCATGTCCCCTCAGTCGGTCTCAATTATGCCGGATTTGAGCGTTCGCAATGAGCTTTTGCATCTCACTTGCTTGGCATTACCGGTCGTTGATTGCTGGGCTCCAGAGTGTTTGAAGCAAATCAAAGGGTTGCAGTTCACTGTTAAAAACACCGAACACTCAGTGGCAGATGGTATTGAGGAGACCAGTCAAATTGAATTGTCCAAGCCGATGGATATGTGGAGCGTGGCTTGTATAATGCATATAGCCCTGACTGGACTACCACCATTCTCTTCAGATTCTCTCGAGGAAATGATAAATATGCTGGACCAGAATGCCGGTCAACTTCGCCATCCAATGTTTAAAACGCTCAGCCTTAATCTGTGCAATCAGCTTTGTCGTTGGATGGAGTTGAATCCCGAAGCCAGGCCTTCCGCTGGACAAAGTTTCGAAGGTCACTGGTTCGACGATGAACAGGTCCGGACAGATCGTCGAAATTTGCTTTCTATTATCGAATATGATTTATTGCGTACATGCAAGCGCTATCGGTCCAGAGGGCGTCAAATGTTTGAAAGTATTTTTGCTTGCAATTCAGTCGTTTAATTTTTCTAATTTGACGCCAAGCTATTATTTTTTGTGACTTTAGTTTTGTAAATATTACTTTGTTTAGTTTTTTACCAAATTGCCTTTTTTCGTGTTCGTTCCAGCTGGGGATATATTTTATTTCCCTTAAACGATCCGTTAGTGCTATGACGCATGAGGTTGGAAGCCATAGGGAAGCTGTCTTGCTGATAATGCTCCTCTACTCATTCTTGGCAGTCGATTCCAGTTTGCATGTATCGGAGCTTTAAACGTCTCATTCCACTCTGGATGTGCTTCATTCGTAGAGGTAAACACAGTCTGGAGTCCACCTTCCTTTGCAAGAATAGGATCGTTGTCATCATGTGGTGGTCAATCGTCACCAGGTCGATTTAATTCCCTCTGTGTGCTAATCCTGATTGTTATCGTTGCTCATGACAATATTTTCTTATTTGTACAGCAGATGTGACGTTAAACGTTCAGTCTGGCAGCCCAGATTGGAATCACATGGGCTGAGCATTTTGAGAAATGAGCTTATCCATGGTACCCAACAATAGTTTGGAAAATAACTATGAGAGCCGGGTACCCTACATTGAGGTGAAGTCGTCGCCTATACCGTTTCGTGTTGAAGAGACTGAAGGTAAGCACCTACCCCATTGGCCGCAGATGTGAAATCGTGCAGTACTTCTGTGCTGTGCGGCTAACACCGTTGTAAATTGATTGGCCACCGGTAGTGAGATGCATGCTGAAACACGCTGGAGTCTCACTATCACCTCTATTTTCCGTTTCCTTTCTCATATCTGTCTAGGCCCGGGCAACCTGACAGTATCTTCGCACAGTCTCTGTCTGTGGGGCACTTTGCGTGGATCAGGCTTGTGCTTTCATACATTCATTGGCCACGTGGCTTGGTTTTTGTTATTGGCCTGCGACCGATGTCGAACATGGATATACATAATAGGTGCATGAGGTTTTCATGCTCCACTAAAAAATCCGGGTGATACAATCTCTCCCACAACGCTTGCTGCGGTAGGCAATACTTGGAAGAAAGATGTCAGTTGCACGGTGACGGTGTGATCGACGATTAGCAGCCGAGAGCAGTATCTGTTTTTTATTAGCTATCAGAAGACGTTTTGCATAGTGCATCCAATTTGAGCGGTCAAGATCAATTTCTTCCCAACTCGTAGGGTCAATACCAAGAGCTTTAATACTTATGAGTATTTGGGTAGATCCGCTCATATTTCTGAGCAACGTTTCGTTAATATTTTGGTATCAATTATGAGGTGGGTGAGCGGTAAATTACACCAAGAATGCAGCTTTCTCCCAATTCTAGGCGCAAATTACACCACATGGTATCCTCTAGCTCAAACCGTGTCTCGCTGGATTGCTGTGTGTTGGTACAGATCGCACTGATATTTTCTGCTGAAACAGTTAGGCGGACTGGACAACGACGGGATCACTTAGTCTTAGCGGACTATCGTAGGTAACGTTATCAATGTCGTATTAGTCGTTCGTCAACTCCAGATTTAGTATTGAACGTACATCGGTTCCGCGTTATCGTGTACTACATGTAATGTGGTTATAAAGAGGTATATCGTTCGGTAACTCATTGAAGATGCGTACAAGAAAGTGTTCTGTATGAGTGGTACTGCTTTGCAGATTCGTTAAATTGAAGTCACTCATGATTGAAAATCGACAAATGAATCTGGAATTAAACATTCGAGTTTCCATTGAGTGTATTATGACATTAAGAAAGCCGTTGATTTAACTAGTCTTGAAACAGCTCTAATTCAGCCAATATCCTGTAATCTGTTTCAATTCAATTTCAATGGTCTAAAAAGCATATAGCTTTACAGTGTATCGACGCTAGGGTGACAGTCATTATCATGACCATGCGCTACAAAATCATTACTTTCTCCTATATCCGTCATTTTGAAGTTTCCATACTTTTCAATTCAGTGTTCCTTTTTGACAACTATTCACGTCAACGTGACCTAGAACCACATATTCGCTGTCCTGGAAACCATGGGTGGATGTCGAAAACCTACTTGTTCGGCATCCGCTAGTTTTCACGTATTAAATGCCGCGGATTTTACATACTAATCACAACCACTGACGCTGCAGAGAACGCAGTTCGAGATCGTTCTGGACTACGATCTGTTTCGATGACTATAAGCTCATCAAGCGTTTGTAGAATCACCCTTTCTGTTTGCTCCTAAATAGCGCTGCTGGGAAATACCTATCAGAACCAGTACGCAGGTTAACTGCAAGAGATATCTATTTTAGTTCGCATATGTTGTCTCCTAGTGGATGGTTTATAATTAATCGAGGTTAATTCTTCACATGACAAGATTTATCACGGGACTCTCTACCGCTTTTCCTTCGAGCCCATTATAATTTACCTGGCAGAACAGACTTCGGTACATTCCTCAATATCATAACGATCACTCGCAATCAAAAAGAGTATACAAAATGAATAATTTTCAAACTTGATTAATGTTAGTTTAACAAAATACGACTTTCCATGAAAATTGTGCTGCTGATTTTAAAAATGTATCATTCGTCCCCAAAAATAGATTCAAAAAGTTGGCATCCTCTGTTTTTATAGCGCATCCAAGTACTTAACATGTCATATTCAAACAGGGCCTTCAAATTTATGTCACCTACGTAGGTGTCTGCACTCTGGATCAAATCGCTCGCCAGGCTGCGTTTGGACGGTTCACGAGTCAATAAGTTTAGCAAGAAGATGACGATATTTTGATCAGTACGTCGGAAAAACGGGTGCTCCAATTTATCGGATTTTTGCGCAATCTGTTCCAATAAATCATACGGAGAATCTGCGATGTATGGAGGTTTACCGACCAAGAGTGTATGGACAACACAACCAAAGTTCCATAGCATGGAAGATGATGTTGACGGGAATAGGTACATTTCACCAGGTTGCATTCGTAGATGTTCAATCAATCCTTCTAAGAATTCGGGTGATTCACAATCTTGTACGGGGAATATGTTTTTCGTCAGTCCAAGAGTGAAATTTTGCACGCTCCAGTCCGGTAATAGTTTTACGGAATCTGCGCTTTTGTTCTTAAACAAAACATGAACTGGGGACAAATGCCCGATTGATAAATTTTTGGATTGTAAATACAGTATCCCTTCAGTCAAGTTTCGAATCACACAGTAGGCTTCGTTCAATGTGAGGACGTTTTTGTAGAAAACCCAGTTGAACATATTTCCGCCTTGACATTTCTGCGTAATGATTCGAAGTTCACCTGGAATTTCATTAACTCCAAGGTAAGGCACAAGATTTGGATGATGTATGCCATTCAGTTTATTTGCTCTTTCGTGCAAAATGGTACGGATTGGCTGAAGTAGTTTTTGCTTCATTCTCGATGAACGAGGCCATAGCGCATGCTCTATTCGCTTCACCACAACGTCCATCCCATGGATTCGATCAAAAGCATTGATGACTGCACCGAATCCAGTGTAATGAATCTGACGACGATTGAACAAACTCAGGTGATCGCAATCATTTTGATTGTCTAAATTGTCCATCAACGAAAATGGCATTCCAGAGAGCGACATGTTTCTCTCGTTTCGGTTACCTGAAGCCAAATGTACTCAATTTACGCTTCCGTGATCAGTCCATCCGCATTACAAATAAACCATCTCGGATTATTGACCGGCATAGTTTGCTCTAAATCATGTGATTTTTTCTACAATTTTCAGCTCACCTAAAAGTTCTTTTTGGAGTGGACCAATAATATTTCCACCAGTGAAATTGTTCCGATTTTACGCGATGGTTAAACACAGCTTGCATTTCGATTTCAATGCGACCGAAACCCTAATGTTTGTTTCAACTATCCGATGTAGCTTTCTGTTAAACGCGGTTCGTTTATTTTTAGCGATCGATAATAACTCGTTCTTGCAAAGTATTTATGGTTAAAAAGCGAACACCTTACAACACCACAGGATTATAGTCTGAAAGAAATTATTAAAAATAATTGTACATAACGAGTAGAGTATATCAAATATAGGGCTCAAGAATGATGCGATGGAAAGAAGCTTTTTTATCCCAAATGTTTGATATGTTCGTCAGCTACAAATCGTTCGAGAACTTTAGAGACCACTGGCAACAACATGATTGGTCTGTAGTTTTACACATCGGATCGGTTCTCTCCTTTTTCTATCGGAGTGATTAATCCACTTTTTCAGTCAGTAGCAACCTTGCTACATTACTGTAATGCATTTATGGTTCCACGATTGTCATTTCCGGGGCGGTTTGGGGGATAAGCTCCCATCTCCAAAATGCGCGTCTTATATATCTTTTAACAACCAAGTCCAGCTCCTGGCTTACTTGCGTGGTCCTGTGTGACCAGGCGGAACTTCTTCTACTGACAGCAGAAGGGGTGAAAACGGCTGATTGACGCCTCAACTCCAGTTTGTTTCGAGCAAGTAGAGCTCCTAATTCCTTGAAGGTTGGTCATATATGCCTAAACTGTCCTGTGGCTATTTCCAGTCATGGAAAGGCTTCAGGGGTCAACCTCGAAGAAAAAATCCGTAACCGGAGTCCCATTAGGCAGTCCGAAGTTGTATTCCACTTCGTCGTGACAACTCCTGCGACGACATCGTTGTACAAATGTATCAGTCTAGCTGTTTATTTGGTTCCAATGGTGTTGTTGAGAGGGAGCACTTGCTGCATGGGAAACAGCTAGTTGTCCATATTCAACTGTGTGGGCGTACATGTCAGCGCATCAAAGAATAAGACACTCCATTCCGTTTCTGTGGATAGTAGCACGGGAATCAGCAGATACCGGTTAAAAACTATGGCTCGACTGGTGTAGAGCTAAGCACCAGTAGCTGCTTCAGACAGTGTGGGAGATCTTCAGGTCTCATTGCATGGTTACCGCCCGCCTCAAGCTGGGAAGCCTCCGTCAATAAGGTGCCATCTCGCCACAGTCTGCGATCCTCATTGGGTGCATGGGGATTAGAAATCAACCGACAAGCAGACTGTATTTTTCCTCACCAGGCAAACTGGGAGCCTGGAACGTCCGGTCCACGCTCCCTGGATTTCATGACCTCTCAAATATCACGGGTGTAAGATCAGCTGTTATTAACAATTAGCACACCGACAGCGTGCAAATACAGCCGATCAACAGAGTACTGCTTATCTATGTGAACGCTGAGATCGAGATCATCACTTCCGCATCGGTCTTTTTCCTTCCAGATCCATGGTAGATATCGAGTGAGGGCCATGAGGCATGAATATCAGTAGTATCCCATTATTCTGCAAAGCACTAAATCTGTTTCTCAACAATCTGATGGAAAATTACATTGAGTGTTGCTATTCATCGAGAGGTTTATGAATTATAAGGCCAGTCTATATCTCCGTTTTCTTAAGCACGAAGCATTAAATGTGCTAGGACCTCACTTGCAGAACAGAGTGCTAATCTGCTCCAGTAATGTTTACAACTAAGTTTTGCGCTCATTCACCACCTGGCTACGGTGGAGAAATCGGGCAAACAAATTTAGCAAAATGTGAATCTGAACTGTGCGATTAAAAGTGGAATGTCATATCCGCTGCACCAATCCGAAACCATTTTAAGATTAAAATGGCTAAATAATTCGCGTAATATTTGGATCGATGATCTGATCGATACGAATGCAACACATTTGAAATGACAAGGTCGCCTCAGATCACCGGAATGGATGTGTAACTCGTAAAGACCTACCTTGTAATGAGTCGAAAAACTGCGCAACAGCGGGAATTGTCAAAAAAGGCCAAGATAGACCCGCTGAAAAGCGATCGATACAAAATCATCAATAGACTCGGCGATGGTGGATTTTGTGAAGTATTCAAAGCCAAAGACTTACAGACGGGTAAATTCGTGGCGATTAAAAGAGTTGACAGAAGTAAACCAACGTACCAGAAATACTCCCCAAAAGAAGTGGAGAAGAAGATTAAAAAACTTATGTATCGCGAAGCATCCATTATGCGAGCGCTAGATCACCCTAATTTGGTTAAATTATATGACTTGGTGGATGAACCTGATCAGATATATCTGGTGATGGAACTAGCGGAGGGAGGTGAACTATTTGACAGGATAATAAAACGTGGCAAATTCAGTGAACGGGATGCGGCAATCATAATAGCTCAAATGCTCGCGGGAGTGCGCTACATGCACTCAGCTGGATATGTGCATCGCGATATCAAGCCGGAAAATATATTGTTCGAACATCAAGCCGAGGATTCTAAATTACTGATCACTGATTTTGGATTATCTCGAGAAATCCAACCGAAAATGATGACTAACTGCGGGACAGTTGACTACTCGGCACCGGAATTGTTAAAGAGTAAATTAACGAAATCAGGTTACGGGCCAGAAGTTGATAATTGGAGCATTGGTGTTGTGTCTTACATACTCCTTTGTGGTTATCCCCCGTTCTATTCTGTCAATCAAGATGATAATGAAATCAAGAAGCAAATAATGTCGGGTACATATCACTTTCATCACCCGCATTGGGATCACATATCCAAATCTGCCAAGAACTTTATCTCCTCATTGCTGAAAACCGACCCTGAGGAAAGAGCTACGTTGGAGCAGTCACTTGAGCACCCCTGGATACGATTGGAGACAAGTTCCACGATGGATATATATCCGATGATTGAATCCAGCATGCGTGACACCTTGGCTCGGCAACGTTGGCGATGTCTTGGTCTCGCAGCCGAAGCGGTGAACCTTTTAACACTAGCGAGTCCTTCTATGACCAGCCGGGCAACACTGAGCAAAGACGTCGCTGTGATCGATCAAATTTGAACGTGCTGTGGAAGTTTGTTTCAAGTATACTTTTCTATTATCGACTCTCGGTAAATTCAGTTTATATTAAACTTTATTTATTGACAATAATTGGAACAAAAGTTCACCTCTCATTTCGCAAGAAAAATTGTGTAAAAAATAAGCGCATACATTTCTAATGGGCTTCACTGGTTTGTATAATGCAGATCATCATTAAGAACAGCTCTACATCGGCAGCAAGCACCTAATGTTCAACTGTTAAACAATCGCGACACGTTAATCATTGTTATTAATATGTAAACTCGCTAAACTCGTGTCATTTTATGAAAAGATCAAGATTGAAAGTACAGATACGCAATATTGAAATAAAGTAAGTGCTTAAATTACAAATGTAAAGTAGTTACCCACTTGAGTATAGTAAGAAAGCCGTTTCAAATGAAATATTATAAAACCGAACATCATCATGCTTATATGGATAAGCAATGAGCACGAAGTTTCGAAAGGTTATGATCAAGCAAATCGATGTATGGGGCCTCCTTTAAAACCGATAAACTAAGCTTGATAAGACTAACCAGAATATGCTCATGTCAACGTTTCATAATATCTTAAAATCATGTATGATGACAACTTTGCATTCGCAGAATACAACCAGAATAATAAAGTCGTAAATCAATGTAGAATTGTGGGACATATAAAGCTACGCTTTATAGAAGTGTAAGCCATAAACTGGAATGAGGTAACAACACCTCGGATTAAACGGATGCATTTTTCAAGATTCAACATTTATGGTGAAAAAAGCAAACATCTGTACAATACCATAAGATATACGTATTAAAGTTAAACAAATCGTACATTTATGTTTGCGTCCATGTGGTTCAAAGTAGGAGTAAAAGTAATTCCGGGTATGACGGATTGGGGAAATGACGACTGGAAATATGTTTGTGGAAATTTGTTTTTCCAAGTGTTTAAAATGTGAAAAAGGGAAGTACTAAGGGTTTTCAGTAAATTGGAGACAATACACTTTTGTTTGAAAACCATTTCATTCGGTGAGGACATTTCTAGTGGTGAACTGTTCCACAGAATTCATACACGGACTGCGCAAATGTGCCGACGACAGTTTAATCGGTGATGTGGTATTTGAAACTTCACATTGTGACAGCGGGTCGGGGGACTGGAAACAAACTCAACATTTGCATGCATTTCCATCACACAGCCAATATTCGATTCGAACGATGTCATCAAGACCGCATCACTGTGACAGTATAACAAGCGTTCTCGCAAATCTGCTTGACAACATACAAGGTTGATCAATCATTCCAAAAAGATAGCCTCAACCAGACCGTTAGTTAACACGGTTCAGAGTCGTATCCCTGAGCGCGAGTAGTTCATGCAGTTAGATCGCCGGACTCCGAACAAGACAGGGCTCCTCAACTACAGCCGGTTTTGGTGTTGAGGTCTCTATTTGCTATATCCAAGTCAATCTGGCCATTCTTATGGTATTCTAAATTAGCAGCGACGAACTAAAGCATTTCGCGTCAGAGATTCATTTATCGGAATAATATGGCTCAGGAAGATAAAAGATTTACTTTTGTGTCACATAATCTCTTATGCCGGAATATTTACTACGCGAATCATTTTCATCAAGGAAAGTAGTTGTTTTCCGAACGGTGAGTATTAGTCACTGAGCCAGGTTCATTCAGCATTAACGTGTGCAATACGAATGATATCATACAATGTATGCGTAAAGCAATTAATTTTCCACTAAAAATAGCGACCATACGAAACATGACCTCACCGTGAGTTTAGACAAAGGAAATGGGCGTCTGGATTTGCGGTAGTTTGAAAAATGATCTACAATGCGGAGCCGTTTACAAAAGCGATTCTCGGTTGCTAGGTATGTTACGGCGGATATTTGAACGTTTTCCCCGTTGTGTTTTCCTCTCATGATGAAAACATATACACCTGATTTTAGACTATACTGCACAAGCCTGGACACAGCTAAAAAAACATTTTTCTTCTGGATCGCATATATCAGATAGCCTCTAAGCGTTAATGGACTCAAAAATACGCCATTCGCCGAGCGACTCAGACGACTGGAGCTGAGGACACGTGCACAAAGGAAAATACGAGGTGATCTCATCCTCGCATACAAAATACTGGATACTGTTTCCCACCCCCTGGACATATTATTCCACCTACGAACTTCCAGCAACAGCCGTGGTCATGGTTGCAAGTTGGAAATGCCACATTCCAAACGGAACTACCGCAGGTATTTTTATTCGGTACGTGTGTGCTTTGTTTGGAATTCCCTACCTGCAGACTTGGTACCCCAGGTTTTGCACGGCTATGCAGTCTGATTCAGAAGTAACAACTTCTGTATCATTTACAGCCATGAAGCTGGGTCAAAGCCAAGATCTTTCACTATTATTTAAAAACTGTTGTCGCAGGTAAGACCTAGGAAAAGGTCGATTTCCGTATAATAAAACTTTCGGGATACCACTTTCCATGTTTCCCGTATGACTCAGCAACGGATAATAATCTGATAAATTAAAGTATATATGCCTTAAAGAGCACTCCTGTGTTTATTAACGCACCTAATCATGTAATGAAGGCACAACTGATGCTATGTGCGTGAAAAGCATCGAACTTTTATTCGTGCTTTGATAAAATTATAGTATGCATGCATCGTTATCAATTCTTCTTGCTTTCAGCCAGTTTGATGCTGACGGAGATGATAGTGCAAACTGGATTTAAAGCCTCGAGCTTTGTCAAACATCTTTATGATCTGTTTCTGGCGGTTGGTCATCGGCCACGTCTAAACCGATACATTGTGAAGTAGTGTAATGGTGGTGTATGGCAGCTGTCTAGTGTTAGCATGGGGCTGAGCAATGCATGCATCGTTAAAATACAACACTTCCCATAACTTGAACCGTGATCAGATTCTGACTGATTCAGTTTCAAAAGCTTGTCGTCACACTGTGCACACAGGTAAACAGCTGTCCCAATCCTAAAGGCTTATTTCAGCGGTAAAGCGAAGAAAACTCTAGCAGCTCGGAGCCAATGCCACACAAATGTTTGAAGCTTTAGTGAATTTTATCTGCACGTATAATTTGGATGTAGAACGGGAGGTGTTCAACCAGCTAGGAATTTATTAAAGATCACAAAAATTGCTCTTCAAACAAACAATTCTGAATTTTATGTGAGAGATTTTGAATATTTGATTTCCTGGTCTACTCAAATAAGGTCTTGCAATGGATATTGTAAACATGCTTATAAAGACACAAAATTTACGTTTGACACAAACCAACCCCAGTCGTATCGATTTTCGTGCTCTGATTTGTACTTTTGGTTGGCCCCATTAACACGACATGATCTGATGTTCGCGAAACATGCGTCGTCTGGTAAGGTCAAATCTGTCACGTGTCGCAACTGTTCCCGCACGTGTCACGCAAAATGTGACAAATCACTGACCCAGGATCCTGAATGATAAAATCATGCCTAAACAACTAAACCAAACTCCAAATTAATGTGTTGCTCACATCTCCATCCCTTACCAAACTCCTTTCGAAGCGTCTTGCAGTTTGAATTCGTTGGTTATTATACCGTTTGCCTGTCCGTTCACCAGAATCTGACGAAGCAACTGATAAAGCAGTGCAGCGCAAACACGATCAGCTACAATAGAGATTCCTCAGTGATATACTTGGCTTGCATGATGTAGCTGTGATGGACACGTTCCGCATCCCTAAATCTACAACCCTTAAAATAACGTTCTTGCGTAAATATATGTTTAACACGGTCAAAACTCGTAGGGAAAATTGCCACAGACGAATGCCACGAGAAATTAGATTAAGCGCATTGAAACTTCATATTGGACAAATATATGCAACACAAAGCCCAATAGAAACACCACCGAGTCAATCGGTTGACGTGTCAGAAGCATGTAGCCGTCACTATAGATAACTGTATTACAAGAGTACAAACTCAAAATTATCAGGCTTCCTTGCGAGCAAAAATCCTTCAAATGCCTGTTCTGGAGAAGTCGGCCCAACAGATATTCTGCAATCCAATAGCATCATATCCCACACCCATCCTTGTTGAGAAAAAATAAAATAAAATGCCTCTACATCAATGCATAATGTCTGGGAAACAAAATCGGTAAACTGCGTGAAGTTTTTCTGAACTGTTCACCTGACATCATCGCCTTAACGGAAATGTGGCTACAGACTCACCGATCAAATAGTGAACTGGAATTACCTGACATGCGCCGAGACTGGACCTTGACGGGTGCAGCGGCTTTGCGTGCCTCGATGATCCATTGAGCTATACTGGGTGAGTCTTCGTGCATCTTCAGAGTTACTCAACCAGGTTGGTCAATGGTGAGAAGCCAGGGAAAAACACAGTTCTCCTGTCCTCGCGATTGTATACCAGAAGAGGGCGTATGAATCCGCAAGGATCACCGGCTCGACTGGTTGGGATGATGTCGGGAGTCCCTGCTTGGTCTCTACCTCGCAAATGGCTTGTGAACCGTACCTACAGTATCCGGCCCCGATAGGTGCGATCCTTAATCTCGCTCCGCTGCCTTGCGGTTAGGCTTTCGGGCCAAAGGCTTGAGGTGGGAGTCCTCAAGATCAACTCCTCTACTTCGGCCTGGGCAACCGGGTAGTATCACGCCCACACCCAAATTGATTGGGTGGCACTTTGTCATTTTTTAAATGATTGTGTAAAAATATAAAAATATATATATACCTGACATGTCACCAACTGGCCATGGCCGCGAAACGAGAGGAGGAGGAGTAGATTTGTATTATAGCCAAAACCTTCTGCGCCGTGAGATTACGGATCCAGACATCGTGTTATGGAATACACCCGGTGCTCAGTCCAATTAACTAACGACGAAGACTGTGTTTTGGGAGTAGTATATCGCCCACCGTATGCATAGGAAACTTACAATCTGGCCATACTCGACAGAATTCGCATGTTAACATCCAGATTCACTTGTAGATGTTTAATTATGGGTGACTTCGGTTTACCGAATCTGTAGAGCTGTACCATTCACTCAGTGAGTTGTTGGACGATAGTCCTCTTTATAACCACATTGTATGTAATACCCGATACCGCGAAACCGATGCACCTTCACTTTTGGATCTCGTTCTGACAAGTAATGAACACTACATTGAAACGTTGCTTACGAAATACCACTGGGACTAAGGGATCACGTCGTCATCCATTTTGACGATCTGTTTGAAGCTGTAAGAACAAATGATGCCGTCAAAACAATCAGACGGATAAACATTATGGCTTTGATTGATGCTCTTATAAACGCGATTGACTGCCAACCGGAAACCTGCAACGTATAAGAGTTTTGGATATGGCTAATATCTAATCTCAAGAATTCAATCGAAGTGAGCTCCGAATTTGTACTCAGGAACTCAAGAAAAGACCTCGAATTTAAACTAAGAAGCTGAACTCGTAAATAGTTAAAAGTGCGAAACATTGCTTGACGACACCATCGACAAAACGCATCATCAGAGACCTGGGAAACATTCCGTTTATTGCGGAACAAAGAAAACAAATTTGTCATCCAAGACAAGTTGTACTTCCAAGAAGTGATATCACGCATGATGGAGCTAACCCCAAAATACTTTATCGTATGGTTGACGGTCAAGCTAAGCTGAAAACTGGAATTGCGTCCGTGAACGCATCAGCTGGACCAAAAACAACTGCATCTGAAACTGCTGAAACTTTAGCCACATTTTATTCATCGGTATTCAGCCTGATAGAACATGCAAATTACATCCCAAAGGGCAAGCAATACACGCGTGCTACCAAGATATCTCAAAATCATTTAATCGTGTTGACTGTACCCTAATACTAAAGAAGCTTGAAAGGCTTGAATCACTGGAAATTTGTTGAATGGCTAAATGAATACATAACAAATTGCACAACCCAGGTACGTGTTGATGGTGCATTATCAAACCAATCGCAGCAACTAGCGGAGTTCCCCAAGGTTCCGTCCTGCAGCAATACCTAACCACTGCAAGTGTACACTTGTATACAACGACACCCAAAGTTAAAAGTTTACTTCCCAATTAGTATCACACCATGTTGTGCAATTGACGTAGAGTCAAAGACTCGTTAAAACAGACCAGCACCATTAGATTGATTTTCCATATCTTTCTAGCTTACAAGCTATAAAGGGTTGGGAAGCAGTAACCTGATACGTTTCGATTGAAACAAAGAGGCGGAATATCACCCATACCCCAAAATGGTAACTCGAATATAAATGACGCGGCCTCTAGCAAAACAATCATTACATACATCTGTCTTGTGCAAAAACATTAAAGCAAAATCAAGGTCAAGGACAGGCGGTGTGTGCGAGTGAGAGAAAGTCTCTTTACATCGGCCAGTAAATCACGTAAGGACGTTTGAAACAAGCGAGCTCAATTGCAATGACTACATTGGTAGGATTAAATTTTTGCTATAAAACGGAGGTAGTAATAAGGATCGAAATATTTGGATGGACAAAAACCCTGATATTCCGAAGAATGAACAACGTTACAGGACAAAATTTAACAGATTATTTTCAATTAAAATCAATTTTAATGGTCTAAAAAGCATATAGCTTTACAAAAAACCACAGAATAATATGGGAACTACGAATAATATAACAAGCAAAAACGGGATTTGGTTGCTTACTGAGCAGTTCAGGAATCAGGTAAAAATCCAAAGGGTGGAAATTGTTTTGATTGGTGGGATGACAAATGTAGATGCATGGGGTAAATATGTATAGTTTTCTTCGATGAACGGGTTAAGGGTCAAAATGGCATCAACACTTCCCTTGAACATCTGCTGATTTTATGAGTTTACGACATAATCGGCTAGATTGGTCCAGGTTAAACAAACTTACAAGGCAAATAATGCCGTCGGCAGTTGAGTCGCGAATGAGGGACAGTTAGACTCATTGTGCGAGCCCCGAAGATTAAATAAGCATTGTAGAAGGTGATTTATGGGATTCAAAATATTGTAAACCCAAACCAAATCCCCTCAGCGACGACGACGTGGATAAACGAATAAATTCAGGGGTTTGATTCACTCATTGCATGGTTTCCGGCTGAGTCCAGCGACTAGTTTAGTATTTCGATGGTATAATGTTTGCAAAGCCGCAACATCTTTTTTAAGCGATGGCGACCATGCTTGAACTAAATATTCCATCATGAGTCTGATGTACGTATTTATAACGCGGGAAATTGTCTGTTTTGAGAACCTACTGAAAATTCTCTTTAGGAGTGACAATTTCTGCGACGTTTTGCGATAGACGAAGCTGCTGTGGTTCGACATCCCTAGGGTGTTGCTTAACAACACATCTAGGTCCTTTTTTCAAGGTAATTCAATTCAAGGTTTTTAATGGTCTAAAAAGCAACAAGCTTAACAACAACCATAGGATGGTAAAAATTGAAATTTAAGTGTATAAACAATATAAGAACATAGATTGAACAGTACATAAGTGTTCTGGAAACGAATAATGCAATAAAAATTCGTCTAATTTTGTTCCATGGTTCACTAGAGGCTGTGCACCAATAAAATATTGGACCTCCACATATTTTCCAAGGTTTAACATGTTGGCACATGTTTTGGAAATTGAAAATAGGCGATTTTTGGGGGACCAAAAGTGGATGTTGTCTGCGTTCCTTAGCTGTTCCTCCTGATGTAGTTAGATGTTTTGTTTTTTCCTGCATTGTTCCCATTTTAATCTACGCATCCCCTATAATTTTTCCTGGTCTTTTTGAAAAGGATTTTTTGATGATCAGAAGAGAAATCAAATTAATTTCAAGATTGAGCTCTTCCTGTACCGAGTTAATTCGTGATACGACCGTCAAACGCCACTTTCGTGAATGTGACAGATTGGTCAGAGTCATATCGTCTGATAATGCACACCCACTGCATGAGGTCCTTATGGCTTGCAGATCGTTCCCAGCTACGAGTAGTCAACATAGCGGCCCGTATGCAAGAACTGAGAAGTTCAAAAATCCTTTTATTCCTTACCCGGCTCGATATTTGGTTGATCATACAAAAGTTATTCTCGATTTGAGGAAGAAACTGATAGTATAATAACTGAAGTGGGATCATCCTTATTTTACATGTCTTTTTTAATGTACATTTTATGGTGTTCACCTTGTGTTCGCCGAGCTTGCGTAGTTGTTCTTGGGCGTTTCGTCATCAGGCTAGATGACATCATCAGCAAAATTTCTTTCGAAGCGTCTTGTAGTTGATTATTATACCGGTTGTCTGTCCGTTCACGGTAACTCCCGCGGATTGGTCGAGCTCATGTTATGCCTTCTCCGTGAGCGGTTTCTCATTGGTCCATATGTTGCAGCCAGATGGAGATGCTGGTTAATCGAATTTGTTGTTGAGTGCCACGCTTCCAGGAATTCTTGCGCCCGTCGGTCGTTTCCTCTGGCTAATATTCTTGTGCGGTCCCAGTCGAACTGATGCCCAAATTGATCAACATGTATTGAAATCAGTGAATTCCGGTCATGTCTGCGTACGGTAAACTGGTGTTCATGTAGTCTTGTGCTGAGTTTGCTACCCGTTTGTCCGACGTAGTTCTTTTCGCTGTCTCTGCATGAAATCTTGTAGACGATATTCGACTCTTCTTCTTTTGCCACTATCTTTCGTGTTGTTGAAGTGGTTGCGAAGTGTTGATACTGGTTTATGCGCGATGTCGATTCCAAGTGGCCGAAGTACCCGAGCTGCGATTTCGGAGATATGTTGGATATAGGGCAGAGTGCGTCTGCTTCTGTTTTCTTCTGGGGTTCTTTGTTGTGGGCGGTTGAACCTGTTGCGTAGTATGAAGCTTTTTGGATATCCACTTTTCTGGAACACATTGAACAGGTATTCTTCTACTTTTCTTCTCAGTTCATCTGTACTGCAGTGGGTTGCCGCTCTTTTGAATAGGGTTCTGACGCAACTGCGTTTGCGAGTGTTTGGGTGCTTGCTGTGAAAGTTCAGTATTTGATCCATGTGTGGTTTTCCGGTAGACGCAGGTCTCTGACGTTCCATCGCTTGTCCTCTTCACTTGAACATCCATAAATGGTAAACAGCCGTCAACTTCAGTTTCCTTTGTAAATTGGATTCCAGTAAATAAACAACTGAGCAGTCGATGTGATTCATCCAGTTCTGTTCTTTTCACAATCACGAAGGTGTCGTCCACGTAGCGGATCCATAATTTTGGTCGGATTATTGGCAGGGTAATTCGTTCCAAACGTTGCATAACTGCCTCAGCAACTAAGCTGGAAATCGGTGATCCCATTGGCGTTCCTCGGATTTGTTCATATATCTTTCCATTGAACTTGAAGTGCGTTTGAAGACACAGCTCGATCAGTTCCATTAGACTTTCGTGTGTCAATTGATTTCCATTATGTTCCGTTCCTTTTTCCTTGAGTAAAGATTACATAGTGCCGTTACGTCGAAAGAAACCATTAGTTCGTCCTCTTCGATCTTCACGTTCTTCAATTTCCGCAAAAAATGTACATTTTATTTTGTGTGGTCGAATTAATAGTATCGCTGAAAATCCGTGTACTCGAATAATGCCATTTTTCTTCATCTTCATAATCCTGGAGCAGTTCGCAGTCTTCCGGCTTATTTATCCGCGGCCACACTTTTAAATTGTCTGGGAACAGTTGATGAGAGTCGGTATGTCATTGGCATAAAGTGCGAAGAGGATTGGTCCGAGGACGGATCCCTGACGCACTCCACTTGTCAAGACTACCGATTTCGACAAAGCACCGACTATAGAGATTTGAACAAGCCGATCAGTCAGATAATATTCTAACCAGCCTAATAGTCTGCAAGAGAATACTGTGGTTTACGCGGTTGAACGATTTCGACATATCGAGGTAACATACATGGATGGTATCCCAACATCTACTGCTCGAGTACAATCGTCAAGGGTAAGAAGGTTTGTAAAGCAGGTGTATCCCTTCCTAAAACCATGTTGCGCTCCCGAAAATAGCTTATTTTATTCAAGGGATTCACTCAGTTTGCTCGCCACGATCGTTACGAGCACATTGCAAACGGCGGACAACAGTGTAACGGGCCTGTAATTTGCGGGCTCTGAACCCGACTTTGAAAATCGGGAAAATTATGCCGGATTTCCAGTCCGTCGGTATAACACTTTGGGACTCGCAGAATAACTGAGTCACAGGTCCGCATAGAAATTGTACACAATGCTTGAATATATTTGAATAACGAAATTCAAGACCAAATGGTCGCTGGAACCTAGTGGGCAATCGAATGTAATGTTTTCGACGGAGTCTTCTTAATTTGTCAAGAGCATATCGAGCATTGAAGGCATATCTCTCCCTCTGTATCTTGTATTGATTTCCGTGATTACAAAAGGGAATGTCTTTATAGAGCTGCTGGAAGATGACAGCAGTGGAGGTGTGATAAATGTTGTGAATATTCAGTATGTTAGACAGATTAAAATCCCCAAAAAATTCTGGGCAATCAAGCGTAGCTTGTCGAGTAGTCGTATTATATACTTCTGAGGATGCTGATCGAAGATAAATTACACAAGATGATACTTGTAATGCCACTGTTAATAGGGTGCGTACAACAGACCACGATGGTCAGACACAGAATCACAAAGTGATTCCTTGGTCAAAGCACTCAAGCGCTTGTGGATGACCAAGTAATGTGTTGCTCACATCCCCATCCCTTACACACCACTACCGGTTTCTGGCTGTTTGCCGTCGTCAGGTGGAGACAGTAAGATCAGGTTCAGTGAGCCTTGAAACAGTGGATAAAGGTAAACAAGATTATACTTGTAGCCAACTGTTATATAGGGTTCGTACAACGAACCACGATGTTCAGACACAGAATCACAAAGTGATTCTTGGTCAAAGCACTCAAGGCGCTTGTGGATGACCAAAGTAATGTGTTGCTCACATCCCCATCCCTTACACACCACTACCGGTTTCTGGCTGTTTGCCGTCGTCAGGTGGGGACAGTAAGATCAGGTTCAGTGAGCCTTGAAACAGTGGATTAAAGGTAAACAAGATTATACTTGTATGCCAACTGTTATCTATATAAATTACACAGATTATGCAATCTTCGCATGTAGCGTTGTCAACAGATACCATAGCGAATCCTGAAGCACCAAGCCAGAATCCGTGAGTTCTCTGCAATTGAGTCTCTGATAATAGAGTGCAACACCTCTATGTGATGCACGGCCTCGGTAGCGCATTGACATGCCAGCAATCTCTAACTCACAATCGTGCATTTCCGGGTTAAGCCAAGTTTCGGTAATAACAATTAACAGAGGTCGTTTTCTCGCACCTAGCGACGAGTTCGGCAAATTTTTTAATCAAACATTCGTATAGAGGCGTCCAAGAACAGTTTTGGTAAGCAAAGATGGATGGTGTCGTGATGACTAAATCTGAGACAAGCGTCGTTGTTGTGCCCACTCCGGAAGAGTCGGCACTTCTCTGTTTTTTGACGAGGTGCAAATCGAATAATCTTTTTTTATCAGAATTGATTGTTCCATCTGGTTTCACTCCAAACTAAGGAGTCATTTGGGGCGGCTTTGCAATTGATTACTGATTGTGTGTGCCAGCAGAAGATTCATTTCTTGGTTCAGATGATAGGGCTCCATCAATACGGACAGCAGTGGATGCAGAGTGAGCGGCATTTGTATCAGTATTTCTGTAATCGCCGAGGATCTGAAAACAACTTTTCAGCGAGAATATTCGGTTAAAAGTGGCTGATGATACGCATAAACGACCAATACTAATCAAATGCAACCAATCAGGCATGATAAGGTCCAGGGTTTAAGGAAATCACATGGAACGTAATTTGAATCCATGGTAGTCAAACCGTCCCCCAAACATATATTAAAATGAACTACTTGTAAGTAGCGAACAAAACCTTCCTGGTGCCGATCGTTAGCGCATTTAGAAGCATGCACGAAACCGACGGATGTAGTAACAAGAGGAAAGAGAATAGAAATGTTCTCTTATATTCAAGCTGACGCATAAAAGCCCAAACAAAAAAATAAAATGAATCAATGAATCGTGTTTTCTAAATAATACGGCAATCGCCTCGCAATGTACCATGAAAGATAAATCGGCAGTAAGCGACCGGGACAGAGCAGAATAGCGACAAAGCCATACGGAATAGCAACCGTCAGCAGTATGAAAAGCAATTGGAGAATGGAAAATATGAAGGCATGGCAAAATAAGGGGAATGGAATTTGACCGCAATTAGGTTTTCCCGGTTGACGTATCCGGACAGGGGAGGCGGGTGCCGAATTCGTATCGTTGTTGTTGTTGCAGTTGCTCTGTTGTTGTACCGCATCTTGGTGTCGCTTACTGACATTCACTGGCATCCCGCCACAATACCAGATAAGATAAGGCGCATATACGAGGCCGATCAACAGCAACTAGAATGAAACGAAGCACATGAGAGTTAACCAAGCGATACAACCTATGCAAAATTAATATCAAATTGATGTTGTGTCTGTGGTATCCAGTTCAAGTACCACAGTGAATTAATGTATGGGAATGAACGATGATTGAACCCAATAATGGTACGTGAAAAACCAAATGAATTGGAATTTGGGAAAATCATGTCAAACGAATGAGTCGGTTGCCAGAAATAGAAATATGTCTGGGCAACCTGACAGTATGCTAGCCTATGTGCAGCACTTGGCCTGGATCAGGCTTGTGCTTTCATACCATCGTACCAGGTTGCCAGAGATTGATATTAATATACAACACAGAGAATGTTTACGGTGTATAGCAAGAACGGAAGTGTGGATGCCTGTGCACAATCATAACAAAAGGGCAGATATCAATTGCTGAATACGAAAGGCATATTTAACAACAGTATGGGTCATTTGTACAAACGCTGTCTCTAATTTAATCTCTTCTCTCGTGAATGCTTTCAATGCTCGTCTATGCAGACGTTAATCTATACACCAACTTCATTCAGGCCCGTGCTTGCGAACCGTCTAATTAGGGCGTATTCTACGATTTCAATCTCTAGGGCGTTCGAAAAAAAAACTCCCAAAGAATCAACACTTTTACTATATCCAAGGTCAACGCCGATAAATCCCAGAGGTAGAACAAAAATGCTCAAATATTCAACAACCATTTTTAATTAGATGTAAATCGTGAAGCCGTCAGACAGACGTTATTTAGTAGTAGAGGATAAGCAATTTGGTGGAAACATGGAATCCGATTACGTAACTGAAAACGTGTCGGAGTCAGACGTTGGGGCTATCTGCGGGTACCAGCAACATGTGGTACTAATTTATGAACAACCACGTGTAAACAAGTCCGGTGCTGAGTAGAACACGCGTGTGTGAGCACTACACGAGTGCCGCTCCGATAGGAAAATGGTAGGTTTCTGAATTAGCATAGAAAGAGTATATCGGGTGAAGAGTCAAAGTCAAAAGATGAGAAATAATGCCAAACAAGGCACGTCGATTGATTAGGCAAAGTGGGGGGAACGTTGAATTGAATGCCTTTGTGGCAATACTTGACTTGCACTTTGAAATGTTTCTTCGACCGATAGATTCATCAGCATTAAACTGTATGTATGTATCAAAGCACAAGCCTAATCCAGGCAAAGTGCCGCACAGTCTTAGACTGCATGTGGGCTTAGATACTGTCAGGTTGTCCAGGCCTAGATAGATAGCATTAAACTACAAACAATTTAAAGCAGGTTATGACCAATTTTATATAAAGCATACAAAGTGACAGAGTTGGTCTCCCGTTACACAAATTTGACTTTCAAACAGAGAACGTTGAAACTAAATCTACATGATTTTACCTAACGACGGATACGGAGTGACCTCTTGTTGGCATATTGAAAGTCATCCCCTAAAACACTTACTAAAGCCCAATGGCCTTACTCGAACACGAAAAAATTCAAAAGCTTCAAGCATTCCGCATTCTCGATAGGATTTTTTCGTAATTTTTTCTCGGTCAGAATTTGTTTCACTTGAAACACCTTACCTGAAGAAATCATGCGCTTGCAATCTGTTGAGGTTTTCGCTTCTAAACTCGATGAGTATATGACGAACAATGCAGTATGTGACTGTCCCTTTTGATTTTTGATAGATTTTATATTTTTACTCGATATACCTCTTCATTCTGTGGTTATTGTTAAGCTTACTGGTTTTTAACCATAAAGCTTTCCAAGTTCTGAATACTCACGAAGCCGTAGAATTCGAGTTACACCAATATAACAATCTCCGTGCCCACAGTGGCTTGTGAACTCTTTACCGACTCTCTAATTCCTTTCTCATATCTGTCTAGGCCAGGGAAACCTGACAGTATCTTCGCCCACTTGCAGTCTCTGACTGTGTGGCACATTGCCTGGATCAGGCTTGTGCTTTCATAGCATTTCATACCATACCGACTTATAATGTCAAATGCCATTTAAGCATAAACCCTGTTCGTACCGACACCATTGGTCTGACGAAGCTTCTGTGTTAAAAGCGAGACGCTACCTAAAACTGCTGTAGCCGATTTATTTCAGATTGTCAGTTCGCAAACGAGAACCTCGCTACTCAGAGACCCGAATGCTTGGCCGTTGATTGGCGCGATCAGTGGTGATCGGATAAATAAGAACCAAGAGGAGTTGAGAAGAGTTGATAAAATCACGTTCCACAAGCACCCCGAAGCATTAGGGCTAATACATGTGAAGCTCTAGGCTACTGAGCGAAAAAGAGTAGAACAATTACCGGGAATGATAAACAGAATGGTTTACCTGAGTAATTTCATAAAAGTATGTGAGCGATTCGAGCAGAAATGATCCGGCAATGTAAATTCCATAGCTGAATACCACACCGAAATGAAAATCAACAAGGAATCCCATGAAGATCGGGCCTGGAAACGGGAAATGTCAGTACTGTACCATGACAAGTGGATTCATGCAGCTTTACGAGTGTCGATATAGTTGAATAGAACAAACAGTTACAGGCCGTGTAAAAATCAAATTAGTCAGCATAGGAACAGGGATGCATTATTGATTTAGAGCAACATCGAAGAGTGCGCGCAGATCTTGCTTCTAAACGATTTCAGAACACCCAAGCAAGGAAACATTAGCAAACACGTGACAGAAAAGATTAAGGTTTGTTGAGAATACTGTCCAAATAATCAATAGTTGACCCCGTCGCCACCAGTTGCATCGGACAATGAGTAGGTAGAGAATTCATTGCACGAGTGGTGTGGTTTCTTTGAGTACACATGCGGCGGACAATTAGCGTAACGAATGGATTACTCAGAATTAACGATAATAGGGAATGCACGGATGTGAAATCGTGCAGTACTTCGAGCTGTGCGGCTAACACCGTGCTAAATTGATTGACCAGAGGTAGTGGGCTGCATGCTGAAACAGACTGGAGTCTCACACCCATTTTCTGTTCTTTTTTCTTACTCATATCTGTTTGGGCCCGGCAACCTGACATTATTTTAGCCCACGTACAGTTTCTGACTGTGCGGCACTTTGCCGGGATCACGCTTGTGCTTTCATACCATACCATACCATCAACGAGAAGCAGGTTTAAAACTACCATTGTCCTATCACCATAGTCCATGACGGTACAAGCATCTGCGAATCGAACAGGTTAGTTTCGTGTTAGAATAGATTTTTTCCGAAAGGATGGAAGGCGTATGTGATAACACCGCTTCATCAGGACCACATTATAGGTGAAAGTAGTAATCGCTTCCCTCTGGCACATCAAGAGCATAAAGCTCCGAAATGAGCGACGACGACCGTCGCAATATTTCGGGTTTCGTAAGGAGTTCATGAGATCGGTTCGAGCGACACCATCTTTGTAAACATGATGAGATGGACAACGTTAGCCGTTATCCAAGGCGGTCAAAGAAGTCCAACGTGATAAGGGTTGAATTAGACCGATTGGCACGAAATTGATTGACAAATGAGATCAAACTGACAACCGGTACAGACACATCTTGAGAACGGAGCTGTGGTAACGAAAGATAGGCGTGCTTTGTTCCATGTGATCTGCGATTCGTGGGTGAACGTATTAACGTTAGAAAGGTTGATCTGATCCACAAGCGTGTGTGCTAAACGCGAGAGTGACACGGTAAATGCTAAGTCGAATGCCCTCAAATAGCGTAAAAGAATGTAAACAATATATGTTGCTTGGCCTTGATTGACGTGACGTAATCCATCGCCCACCTCTTACAATAATACAAAGTACAAAGAACCATTTGTTCGTGAGCATCGATCAATACTGTGCGAGCAGACGAAGAGTTTTAGCTAAGCTTTAAAAGCTAGACACTAAACAACCACAACTTACCAATGCATAAATACAAGAAATAGCACAACCACGGGAGATATAATGGATTGCAATGGCTGAATCGATTGAGCCCGCGTAAACAACGATATTTTCGCGTCGTACCACCTGCAGAAAAGAAAAACGAAAAACGAAACAATAACAAAGATAGTGTGTGCAATCGATGAGAATACAAAGAAACTGTTACAGTACAGGACATTTGCAACGGTATGTGAACCGAACCACAAAAACCTCGGAACTAAGTTTGCCAGAAAAAATGACTCAAGATGGCGATACGATGAAGGTTAGGTATTGATTTTGTATTCAAGTCAGAAAGTATTGCATGTTCAGTATTGCTACGTACCAAGATAAGAGCCATCTCGTATATATACAGCACACGGAAATAAACAAACGAACAAAAGTAACACATCAACAAACAGGTCAACTGCCACATGTGTTCTATTCCACTGAGAGCGTAGCGAGATTTCAGTATGTATGTATGTATTAAAGCACAAGCCTGAACCAGGCAAAGTGCCGTACAGTAAGATACTGCACGTGGGCTGAGATATTGTCAGGTTGCCCAGGCCTAGACAGATAAGAAAAATAAAATAAAAATGGTAGTGAGACGCCAGCCTGTTTCAGCATGCAGCTCACTACCGGTGGCCAATCAATTTAGCACGGTGTTAGCCACACAGCACAGAAGTACTGCATGATTGCACATCCGTGCAATAGTAGCAAACTATCTGGTAGTGACATGCAAAACATGCCGAACGAATGTCCGTTCAGAAAACATAACATTCAATGCGATTCAAGAGACCGCGGTGTTTAATTTGGGTACGAAAGTGCCGCAATCGCATTGGTGCAAGTGCTGATTGCATCACAAGCACCGTGTTTATCCTCCCTGTAATCAGCAGGCGAAAACGATTCATCAGCTACAGTCTGAACCATCATACCACAACGCGGTTAGGATTTGGGCTAAAACTGAAACGACATAAATGATGCAATGGGAAAAAATAGTTGATAAGGAATTGGTCGGTGTAAAATATGATGGATTACCGCTCAGAATTCTAGGTAGAAAAAATTAGAGACTTACACGGAATAAATCGTGACAGGATCAAGATCGCGCAGAAGCCAAAGTCCACCAGATAGAAGAACAAACGTACCTGATCGTTTCCGAGATAAACATAAAGCATGGAAAAGAACAGAAAGGAATTAATGTATGTATGTATGTATGAAAGTACAAGCCTGATCCAGGCAAAGTGCCGTACAGTCAGAGACTGCACGTGGGCGAAGATACTGTCAGGTTGCCCAGGCCTAGATAGATATTAGAAAATAAATAGAGATTGTAGTGTGACTCCAGAGTGTTTCAGCATGCAGCTCACTACCCGTGGCCAATCAATTTAGCACGGTGTTAGCCGCACAGCACAGAAGTACTTTACGATTGCACATCCGTGTATGTATGTATGAATTCACAATGCTCGATCCAGGCAAAGTGCCACGCAGTCCGAGGATGAGCGCCATGTCATTCAGGGGTTCGTGCTAACGTGGAAAGCATTTATAGTAGAAATAGCGCGGAGACCAACGGGAGTAAACGAATTGAAATTTCGGGATGAGGGAGATTATTACCAGGTGACGGGTTACACGATACATAAGAATCGTATTAATCAGTCGTATCTTGAACGTATCGTGGATGGACAAAGTGACTAGTGCTGAAGTGCTTTCAAAAGCTGGTCTACAGAGCATGTTCACCCTATTACGACAGCGCCGCCTGCGGTGGCTTGGTCAGGTCTACAGAACTGAAAATGGTCGTATTCCGAAAGATCTACTCTATGATGAGTTGCAATTAGGAAGTCGACCATTGGGCAGACCGCACTTGCGGTACAAAGACGTTTGTAAAAGAGATATGAAAGCTCTTTGCATTGACCCGGCGAGTTGGGAAGAACTTGCTCTTGACCGCTCACATTGGAGGCATTGTGTAAAGCGTCGTCTGCAAGCTGGGGAGGAGCAGATACAGCTCTTTGCTGCTGAACGAAGATTACGCCGCCGGCGTGCAACTGACGCCCAACAACCGAGTTCTGACCATCGTTGCAAGCGCTGCGGGTGAGATTGTTCCTCCCGAATCGGACTGATTAGTCATTCAAAAAGGTGTAGAACATGAAAATTCATGCGACTTTGATGTACATCCATGGTCGACATCGACCGAAAGAGGCCAACAACAACAACAAATCAGTATAAATTTCGTGATAAATAAAACCACGTTAGCCAGAAAAAGATGAATGCAAAAGCAAAGCATATGATGCTCTCGATTTGGCAACCAGTGAAGACGGAGTGTCGCTATGAACGCAGTCTGCGCAAAAGAGACATTTCGCTGCGAAACAATATAGAGAGACAGACAGGCGTGCATTTGGTTTACCTTTCGTGTGAGAAGAGAAATATCGTGTGGTGCTCACATCCCCTTCACTTACACACCACATGGTATGGTATGGTATGAAAGCACAAGCCTGATCCAGGCAAAGTGCCGCACAGACAGAGGCTGCACGTGGGCTAAGATACCGTCAGGTTGCCCAGGCCTAGACAGATATGAGGGGGAAAATGGAAATAGAAATTACACACCACAACAGGTTTCGGACTGTTTGCCTTCATCAGACGGAGACAGTGAGTCTTAAAACGATGGTAAAGCGCTAAAAAAGTTATGCTTGCATGCCGATGTTGAATTCGAGTCAATTTGGAGCAGGAATGGGGGTGGAAAGTTAGTGTACATCGTAAAAGAGACTCACGTTGAAAGTGTGATCAGTTTGTAATACGAATGAGGAAAATTTGTCAAACTTCCAAGTCGGATCCCCGGTGACGATGAACGGTTGACTAACGTCGCGGCGATTGCCTTTGGCATCCTAAGAACAAGTTGAACAGGAATTCATGTGAGTTCAGGTATTCAGGTTAGGTCAAAATACGGTTAAAACTCCCGCGTCTAACAATAGTGATGACAGAACAAGCGAAAATCACAGACCAAACGTGCGGCTTGAGTTGACAATGTTACACTCATCAATGTATAGACGAGTGGTGTATGTGTGTGTGGATTTAACGGAGCAGAACTCTTTCTTGTGAATCAGAACAGAGTACGGCTTAAGCCTCACGTTGTACATCGACCTTCAAATGACCGATCTTATCGGTAGCATTTAAGAACAATTATACTTATTGTGAACGACAAGGTTGTTACGCGTAAACACAAGCGAAACTGGGATGTTAAGCAAGCAACAGTACTGAGAAATAACAATAGAGTACAACAAACGCTATGCTCCCCGGTGCTTCGAGCCTCGGTTCAAAGCACCACCACAACAAGACGTGCTGATTTAAATGCTTCCTGTCCGTCACGGACCGTCATCCACCCGTCCTATTCAGTGGACAATGTAATGTAAAAATCTGGGACAGCCAGTACTTGCATTGCATTTATTGATCAGCACTTGAGGGCTCGGTGCAACAAAGTGCATCAATAAAGGCAAATGATCTGACAACTGGTTTTATTTGTCCTAGAATTGTACCAATAGGATACGAGCAGTTACCGTTGAACTTCAGCTACGGTACCAAGAAAAGAGAGGCAGTGTGGTATTCTATATTTTATAATATGAAAAAGGAACCAACTTGTCGCATGGCTACGTTGAGAAACCCATGGGTGATGAAACGTTAAGGGTTTAACAAGAACGAAAACACATACGGCCACTTGGACTCGGATATTATGAACCTTCCGATCATCCCAGTGGGAGGCGTCCCATGGTAAAACGAACAAGGGGCTGGCTCCAACGGACCCAGTCGCTGGGGTAGCCATGGAGGCGTTGCCCTGAAACCAATCGTCAATGAAAACGGCCACTTGTGTGATTGGTGACGCTGACCAAGCGAGAATGCTGTTAACAAAGAGAGAAGTGATTGCAAAGTGGATTTCGAAAGTATTTTTGCTTATTTTAATTTTCACGCATGCGCAAAAATATTAGTGAAAGGTGGCGGTCATAATGAACAAACGGTGTGTAATCATTAATAGACCAAGTGATATTTGGAAAGATTGCTACAGGATCAAAGTCAAAACAATTATGGACATACAAGTGTACGGATTCATAGTGGAGCTCGAGAGAAAACCAACAAAACGATACGAAGAGGATTATAGCAAAGTCTGCGAAGATAGAAAACAACGTGAGACAAACCGTATAAACTTCGATTGTAGGATTCGAGAAAAGGGTTCTTTGTGTGGGAGAAGGTAGCCGGAGTGTTTCGGGTTGGTCACGATGACTATGGGCCACACGGAAGATCTATCACGAGGCATTTGCACGTCCACGAAGGAGACGAGATCATGATCCAGCGCAACTACGCGGAAACTGAAAATTTGACGACACGAAGATTACCGATATGAGCAAAATCCTACAGATATTAAACTAGGAATATCATATCGAGATCTCAAACCCGATGCACTGTATTGTTCGACTGAGATTTGAGAACACACCACACCAGGAAAGTCAGTTACGGCAAAAAAGTTGTGGCAATAATACATGGGTAGATGGTGTAATACTTGAAACGTTAATAAAGTAACGATACTTCGAGTAAAATGGGATGGGACGTTCGTGAGCACAATACCGATATCAAGCCCAGATAGTTGAAAACGTACAGTGGAAAAGATAATGAGATAAACTTACTATCGATCGTTTTTCCAATCCCCTAACTCCAACTCCAGATAGCCATGAGGTTGAAGTGTATGCATTCGCGGAGCCATATGTAGCAGCGTGTGCAGATGTCCACAAAAATAGGCAATAGCAGTTTCCCTGAAATTTTTTTGACAGAGAATCATGAAAGAAACATAAAAGAAGCTTTCATTTCATGCTATTATATCAGACCTAAATAGGATCGACATGTTCAAAAACATACTTTAATACTTGACACCTCTTTATGTGATCGCCCAACACCAATTAGCTAAATAACTGAACGATGGGTCCAGTTTCCTATGTCGCTCATTGCCACCGCGCGAAATATTTCACCGAGAGCAGCTTTCGTGTCGCGTACACTCATCAAGCGAAGCAAGTTTGTCGTTGCCGAGGGTGGTAGTGAGAATTGGGCCTATGACAACCTTGCACGGATGTGCAATCATGCAGCCCTTCCGTGCTGTGCAGCTAACGTCGTGCTAAATTGAGTTGCCATCGGTAGTGAGCTGCATGCGAGTACACACTGGAGTCTCACTACCATTTCTATTTTCCTTCCCCTTATCTGTTTAGGTCTGGGCAACCTGACAGTATCTTAGCCCACGTGCAGTCTCTGACTGTGCGGCACTTTGCCTGGATCAGGCTTGTGATTTCATACATACAGCACTATGACAACCAAGTCCAGATCCTGGCTTGCAGGAGTGACTTCTACAAGCTAGTGCTTTGACTTGTTGGGTGAGCGACAAAAAATAACAGTATGCTCACTACATTGCGTGACATATATTCCCATCGTTTGGTTGAGCCATGACAACGCATTTACGATGACCTAAATTCGATCACGACAACGAATTCCCATGTCTTGATACGCACTGATCTATATTCATCTTGTTTCCTTTTGCTCTATCTAACCTAGTAACAGCTTGTTTCCTGGACAGATCAATACTTTCATACGTTGATTTCGTTGTTGTCATGGTGTAGCGGGTGGGACAGAGAGACAGGTCGGGAATCTTTGCATCAGGTCATTTCAGGTCACGAGTCGCAGCTGGTGCATATCTGACCAATTGTTACATTTCCGTCCAACAATAACCACGTAATCCCCTGTTGCACGCCCTCGCCTCGATGATGTATCGATTTATCCCTGAGGTCAACCAGTCCAACGCTAATCGCGTTCATCAACGAATCCCACAACACAAGTGAAGCCGATTGGTCAAAGGCGCTTATTAAGCACAAGGCAAATAACAAGCCACAAGCAAACAAACAATCACAACCGTGATCCTCAACACGTCTGTCCCGGTTGTCACTTCGATCTGATATGTCAATCGATTTCGTGCCAACCGGTACACTTCAAGCCCTAGCCATCTTCTCATACTTCCGAACTGTTCAAATACAATCAACCCGAAACCCAAAAGATTACGAATTCGCAATTGTCATCGACGATGTTTTCCGCGCTTCTTGTGTTGTCATCATCATCATCATCAAAGACAGCATTACACCGGTAGCACGTACCGAATGCCATACAACCATAAAAAAGTAAAATCCTAAAAGATGGAGAAGGGTGGGACTTAAATTGCTACGGCTTCTATAGACGAGTAAGCACAAACAAAACCGGGAAGAGGTGCCTACACCTCGAATGGAACATGCATTCTTGTGTTGTGCCAGAAGGTGGCGTTCTGTATATCATTCGGAAGCTCGTGATTAGCGCTCATCGCTAATGGACTTTGCACCTTCACAATATGAATACAAACCATTTCCACAACTACGACACATTGGGCATTGGACTTCTGCTCCAACGACCCATTCCGGCTTTGTTCTGTTTACCTCACTGATGGGTTAGGGACAACGCATCGATTGATAGAATGCGACGACTGTTTCTGCTACTTCATCCCTTCAGGCTGACAAGAGAAATGGCAAAGAGAGGAGATCGAGGCTTCGAAACCAGATTTATTCGGTGAGGGAAGGCTCGTCCACTAGCGTTGGTAATTTAAATAGGGCAAGGACACACGAATCATAAACGACTAAGGCCACTGGAGGCGAATCTACACATCTACTATTTTAAAGTGAGCACGAACGTGGATTTGGTCAGCACGACGTAGTGATAACATTCTGTTAATACGGTAGGCAAGCATTTCTATCAAGGACAGTGGTTTTGCCAAGGATTGTATTGGCCCATCTAAAGGGCACCCATTCAGTGTTTCTGTTGTTTATAAAACAAAACGCAAATTACAATTTCAATCGGTTATCGATAAGTGATACCTTGTGCCTAGTGATTTGAATGCACGCACATAATCAAATGATGCTACACCAAACCGAAACTGAGGATTTGGATGAGGAGTGCGTTGTGAAACGGTGCTCGACTGATTGCATTTTTGACCTACAACCACTTTGATGCAACCAACATCAAATTTAAGCAGGCTAAAAATCATTCGGTTGCTTTACACGTGAATGATCACAGAACGGCAAATCAAATTGATTAGATTGTAATTCGCGCCCACCGGATGTTTTTATTGGTGATTAATATGTCTTATTTGAGGGTCCAAATAAAAATGAAGTTAACACTAGTCACCTGCTTGTTAGTACAAAAAAGTCGACTTCGCCTGATAAACCGCAAAAGAAAAAAACTAGTAGATCGTTGAACTTGAGAGGCCTAAGAAACAGTGGCTAAAGAAAGACGCTCATAGATACGATTTCTGGTCAGTTGGATGAGAGTGATGACCAAGCTGAGCAAAAGTAGTCTGGATGGAAGATCGTTGGTTTCAATACGGCGGTACAAGTTCAGAGTACCGTTTCTCGTCACCGAATAAACTGGAGCTCTTAGAACACCATTAGGCTCTGTCTAAGCAAAAGGTGTTCAACTGAATGACACAACTGATTATTGATACCTTAGGAGAGGCGCTACAGGATCTGCTCGCAAGAATCGCCAGCTATATTAGGCGGAATTCACAGCGAGTACAGATGACATTGGAAGATTGTTTCGGCTTATTCATACCATTTGTTGGTATACTAGCTTTAGCCGGAAACTCGTCGAGTCAGCTGACCCCGAGCTTAACGATAGAATAGCCCATCAGCTAATAGTACCCAGTCAATTGGAAAACAACATCGGGGTACTAAATTTTGAGTGCTTTTCGGTGGGGTGGGAGGACGAGATTCCCGTTTAAATTATTACGATAGGTGCGTTACCATCTTTACTCTATTAACTGATTTATTTTGATTGGGAGACCAATGTTCCCGTTAGATTTCAATATGTTCATTTTTCTGTCGTTGCATAAACATGAGGATAAACATATGCCCTCTAACTGCCGATGAATAAGCCTAATCGACACTGCTTCTAAGTTACTTGCAACATTACGGCTTAATCAGTTTTTCGCTAGGCGCTACAGGTTTACATCCAATGGCAAAGAATTCTACAATTTGCCGTCACGTCCACCGTAAGGTATGATGGTATGAAAGCACAAGCCTGATTCAGACAAAGTGCCGCACAGTCACAGACTGCACCGTAAGACAAACTCACCGCTAACAAAACTCATCCTCGACCATGTACCAAGCCGTAATTGACCACGGCGTCAAGTGAAGGGTTGGTTGTCAACTTCGACAGAAGGCGTAAATGCCCTGGGACTGTGTATCGCCATAAGTGGTACATAGGTTCAAATGTGAATGGACAACAACCTACGACGATCTGACCTCCAATCGAGAGATCAATGAAACCAGTGAATCCAGTCGTATAAAGCTTAAGTATGAAGCAGGACAGACAGGTACAGGGGTCGTCATTCAAAATTGACGAGCTAAATGGCCTATTTTATCTTGCATGGATCTATTCTGGTGACAAGCAACACCGTGCTAAATTGAACTGCATGCGGAAACACGCTAGAGTCTCACTGTCGTTAACGCTATATATATCTGTTTAGGCCTGGCAACATAAGAGTATATCAGTCCACGCATGTCTGCAAGGCACGTTGCTGACTCGACACTTGTGATTTCATACATACATAGTACATAATTTATTTAAGGATAGGTGACGGTGCGTTTGTATGCGAAATCAAGCAACTCTTAAGAATTCGTCACATTGGGCAAATGACATTATTATATAACGTTTATGACTCAAGCTCACGAAACAATTAAGCAAAGGCTGATATGATAAAGCATGTCACATTATATATTTACACAATCATTTAAAAATGAAATTATTATATTTGCACAATCTGATACAGATATGGTGCCGTTCAACATAAACAATGAGATGTACAAAGCGAGAAGGGGGGGTACAAAGCGTTGTCATCATAGTCATCGTTGAACGTAGGCATGATACTACCCGGTTGCCTACACCGAAGTAGGGGAGATTTCGTTTAGGGGGTCCCACCCCGAGCCTTTACCCACAAGGCAGTGGAGCGAGAGAGGGTCGCACCTATCGGTGGCCGGTGACCGACGAAGCGGTTCATACGCCCTTTTCTGGGAATTTCCAGTTCGGAGCCCGATAACCCCGTTGATAGGTTGGTGACTTCAGTTTTTGCCTGTGCACCATACAATGTCCTTGGATAGGACAAGGGTCAGTGACTTTTGGAGCGGCGAGTCACATCCGCCGCGTCGTGGTGTCATCATTGGATTTTTGTGGCTTTTTATAGGGAGAACGCTTGCCAGGAGAAAACCAACCACACCCTCAGACACCACCGCCACACCCTCAGACACCACCGTGAAAATGAAAAGTGCCACCCGAATGAAAAGTGTCACATTCCTAGGACCTTATCAGCTGCAGTACAATAAATGATGAGGAATTCATATATTTTGCTAGCATGCGAAACAATCTCTCTCTCCTATTGTTGTTATTGGCCTCCTTCGGTGTTGACACATTTGGTGTGAACGTTTTTATGTATATATGAAATCACAAGCCTGATCCAGACAAAGTGCCGCATAGTCACAGACTGCACATGGGCTAAGATACTGTCAGGTTCCCCAGGCCTAGACAAATATGAGAAACAAAATAGACATGGTAGTGAGACTCCAGTGTGTTTTATGCAGCTCACAACCAGTGGCAAACAAATTTAGCACGGTGTTAGCTGCACAACACAGAAGTACTGCACAATTTCACATCTGTGTGTACGTGTGAACGTTTAGATAGGATCGAGTGGTTTATTGATCAGTGAGACGACCCGCCAACCGAGCAGTGAAATCTTTTGATAGACAAAGTGATTAAAATATGAGGAACCCTATTCAGAAAGCATGAAGACCACGTGAAACTCACCCCAAAAGGTGTCTCAAGTCTAAACTGGGGGATACAATCGTGGATGTCGGGTAGTGTGCGAACCAAAACGTCTGATTGCTACCCGCAGCTTCAGCACTCAATGCTTGCAATTTCTCCGAGTCGTGCTAGATGGAAAACAAGTAAAGACATCGAGGGCATACAAATCGTGTATAGAGAAATAAAAGTTTCTAAATAAATTTAGCTATATAACATTTTACCCACTCGTGGATAAGATTATAAGCCGATAGCAAGTTTGCCGATACCGTTGTGGACTGGATGTGAATAAAATCACGATTCTGGCGCAAGACAGTGCCCCACAGTCATAAACTCCAGGTGGTAAGAAATAATACAAGCGCAAGAATGCGTAGAACGCGGATGGACTATTGAAATGAAGTTCGATGGTCGGATAAAATGTCTCTTCAATTGTCGCGACAAGAGGTGATGACCTAGAACTCGCTGCGTTATCAGTCGTGATTACTTTGATTCCCAGAGTAATCTTGTAGCATCTCAGTCCATATAGCTTTCGCGACTAATTGGTGCATTGATTTCCGAGTTTTACACCATCTCGCTATAGATCAGATTTCTGAAACACATTATTCCAATCCATCGAAATATCTTTTGTTATTCAACCTAACCTTCTGCTTTAAGTTTAATAACTGGTGTATCAATTTCAATAAAATTTGTTAACTGATCAAAACCTGAACTAGCTGCGTTCTTATCCAAAGGTCACCAAGGTCCAACAACAGGAGCAAAAGGTATGAGATTTAAAAATAGCAAGCTTACATTTGTTATTTGGCCGAAAAAGTTGAGTGGAAACTTGAGTCCAGAAGCCTGAGATGCATCCAAATTGATAAACGAGTATTTGCCAAACGGCTTTTTAACGATGTGTAAATAAGAACGCGAATAGTGCTGCCCACGAACTCCTAACGAGCTGGTGACGCAAAATGGGGAAACGGAATAGGTTAATAGTAAACTAGAACGCCAAGTAAAAATTATTATAATATGGAGAGAACAAGAATATAGCACTACCCACATCTAAACGGAGCTATTTAGTTTAATTTGATAAAAATGTTGTGTTCATGAACCCGAATGATGTTAAGGATAGCACCTTAACTGAAATACTACCAATATTTTTAGGGCTAGTTAAATAAATTGCCCATGACAACGGAACAGTAGTGTTGTTAACGAAGAAAGAAATTCACAGACAAAGGATTCGTGTCGCTAGAGCGAATAGTCTAAAAATCGTATCAAAATTTCAATTTTAAACAAAGATGTTTCAAATTACCAACGTAAATCACACTGACGAAGTAGGTAGAATTAGGAATGAGTGTACCGATAAGTCCGTGTCCATGAATGCCATCGATGAGCTGCATGCCAAAACATGCTGAAGTCTCGCTGCCATTACCTCCTTCAAAAACACTGGTCTAAGTAGAAGTAACCTGACTGTTTCTCAACCGATTTGCACCCTAACAGACTGCGCCGCACTTTGAATGGCTTTGGGGTGGCTGATTTCATATAGGTAGACTAGTGCAAAATTGAGAAGTCGTGAGTAAATTGAGATAGTAGCCAGCAACAGTGACGATGAAGCTCGAGTGGGATCGAAATCGCAAGCAATTACGGCAGTACAGTTTAATCTATGAGAATAAAATTACAAAGAAAATCTAAAGATCACGAGTGATAATATAAAGGTCTACCAATATATGCTGAGACTGGACCTTAACGTGGTGCGATGGTTTGTGTACCTCTATGACCCATTGAGCTATGCTGGGTGGTGCTCTCCGAGCACCTTCAGAGTCACTCAGACCAGGAAGGTCAATGGATAGAGGTCAGACGAACACGGTCTCAACCTAACCCGCTGCCTTGTGGGTCAGGCTTTTTAGCCAAAGGCTTTGGTCGAGAACCCTAATTGTTCTCCTGTCTAGGCATGGGCGACCTGGCAGTATCCCAGCCCGCATACAACCATGACCATGACTATTACTACGAAAACCAATCCATAGTGCATCGGCCGTCGCGCACGATAAACAGGGTCGCCTTACCTGCTGCATACAGCAGGGCGGGTAAGCGAAAACAAGCTACTGCTGGCCCTACTCTTCAAACTGTTTCCGACCCTTCCCCTCCCCCATCCACTCTTAACAACTCTCCGTCTGTCAATCCCAGCTTTAGAAAAGACCGCGCTGAACATGTTGGAACATTTTCTGTTCGCCAATCTACAGATCACTTTCTTAAACCACGGACCTCTGCTCACATCGGAGCCATGAATGTCAGGACTCTGAGACAAATAGGCCAGCAAGCTGCACTGGCTCTTACCTTAGATAGTCTATCTATTGATGTTTGCTGTTTATCGGAAACGCGCTTATATGATCCGTCTATAATTACTGAACTTACTGCCCCAAACCTTTCAACTCGTTACTTTTTGCGCTGCTCTGGTGATTCTGTAGCTGCCTTTCAGGACAGGCGGGTGTTGGTATAGTGCTGAATTCGCGCGCCGAATCCTGTCTAATCGATTGGATTCCTTGTAATAGCAGGATGTGCGCAGTTAGACTAGCCACTAATATTAGACCAAACTCGAAATCTTCTAATCAGAGATGCTTGTTTATTGTAGCAACTTACGCTCCAACTAACACCAATTCCGACGACGAGAAGAACGCCTTCTACGACGATCTTTATGCTCTTTTGCGACGTGCAAAAAGCTCCGATATTGTTGTCTTAGCAGGAGATATGAATGCCAGACTAGGTCGCTTAGATACATCTGAATCACAATTAGGTGGCATGTTCGGTCTTGAAAGCCAACGCACAGATAATGGTGAACGGTTTATACAATTCTGTGCACAATCTCGATTATTTATTAGCAGCACCTCCTTTCGCCATAAAAGATGTCAATGTGCCACATGGCGCTCGCCGGATGGAAGCCAACCTTCGGCCCAAATCGACCATATCGCCATAAGTGCTCGCTGGAGAGGTTGCATTGAGGACTGCCGCTCTTTTTGGAATACCTGCGTAGATTCAGATCATGCTCTTGTGCGATGTAGGTTCTCGTTAAAGTTCTCCGGTACGAAGCCCTCGAATGGGAAACGCATTGCTGTCGAAAAATTCTTTCAGCCTGCAGTTCAAGACATTTATAGGACCACCTTGAGTAACTCACTCCCAGTTGCCCAGTATGCAACTACCGATGAAAGGTGGAACAAAATAGCAGGGATTATGCGAGCCGCCGCAATAACAGCCTGTGAGACTGCACAACCAACCCAAAAGTCCCACTGGATTTCACAGCGCTCTATAGAAATTCTTCACCAGCGACGCGAAATACCTCATGGTCCTGGGCACAATACAGAGCGTAGACGCGTGAGGAACGAACTTAAACGGAGCTTAAGACTAGAGAGAGAAAGGTGGTGGCTAAATAAGGTAGAAGAAATGGAAATAGCAAATAATGCGGGTAACGTGCGAAAACTCTTCCAACTTATTCGATCGACTGGGCCTACGAAACAAGGAGTGAGTGAGACTATAGCGGAATTAGACGGTACTCTTATCACTAATAAGAATCGCCGCCTGTCACGCTGGGCCGAACATTTTGAAGAACAATTCAGCTGGTCGCCTGCAACAGAATCATTCCCTCACTTGAGGCAGTGTGATCCTTGGCCTGTTAGCGTAGATCCCCTAATGATTTAGAAATTAAAGCATGTATCGAATCCATGAAACGATTCAAAGCTGCTGGCCCCGATGACATACCGCCTGTTTTGTTCAAAGAAGGTGGCCAAGTCCTAATCAGCACATTAGGAGATCTCCTCCGTGAAGTGTGGATGTCAGAATCCGTCCCTCCGAGTTGGGGCGAATCAGTTATCATACCTATATTTAAAAAAGGTGTGCGAAGCTCATGCTCTAATCACCGTGGGATAAGTCTCACTCCCATCATTACGAGATTATTAGCGTCCATATGTCTTCGAAGATTAACATCGCATAGGGAATCACAGACCCGTGAGCAGCAAGCTGGCTTCCGGCCTGGCAGAGGCTGTGTCGACCACATTTTTACTCTTCGACGGATATTAGAACTGCGGCACACCTATCGACAGCCGACAATAGCCATCTTTTTAGACTTCAAAGGAGCATTTGATTCAGTCGATCGAAATGTCCTGTTTAAGACCTTGCTGTGCAAAGGCGTTCCGCATAAGTATGTCAACATACTACGCGCACTTTATGCTCATACATCCGGATGCGTTAAGGTTTACAACGAACTTTCTCCCAAATTCAACACTACAAGTGGCGTCCGACAAGGATGTCCGATTTCTCCGTTTTTGTTCAATTTCGTAATTGATGCTATCATGGAATTATGCAGCGACGGTGCTTACTTACTTACTTTACTTTGTGCGACTATCTCCTCCTGGAGGATGAGTCGGCTTCACAGAAGATTCTTGGGAATTTGGGTACAAAGCGGCGTCCCCAGCACCACTCGGCGTTTGTTCGAGTCAGCTTCTCTAGCCTTTGCACAACCAAGTGCGACCTGCAAGGCAGCAGGGAGTTGCCAGAAAGAGGTGGTCTACCAGACTCTGTTCAAGGTTTTTCCTCAGGGTTTTTTCCTGAAGCCTTTCCCGCGATCGGGTATCCAACAAGGCAGCAGAGGTTTAAAATCAGGATTTTCCTTCCCTTAGATGAAATGCCCTCCCAGGCTAACGAGCTACATCTGCCGAAGCAAACTGGTTTTCAGGCGCCAGTC